>JAVSCE010017438.1:0-64933 GCA_032199065.1 Smutsia gigantea
ATCTTAAAAGTTTTCTGCGGGATGGCAGAGGGAGATGGAAGCCCAGGTTGCAGGGCCCCCATTATCTCCATAATCTCATTAATTTTTCTAAGATCTTGGAGTAGTTTCCATTTCCCAGATTTCCTTTTTATCACAAATATAGAGGAATTCCAGGGCGAGTTTGTGGGCTCAATATGGCTGCGGCTAAGCTGCTCCTGCACTAGCTGCTCTGCCACTTGAATTTTTTCTGTTGAAAGAGGCCACTGATCCACCCACACAGGGGCATCACTTAACCACGTTATTGAATCTGCATGGGGAGCAGTAGTCCCAGAGGCCTCAGATAAAAATACCCTAGCCCTTGCCTATCATATTTTGGTTGTATACTGATGGGGTTTAGGTTGCCCTGTCCTCTTTCTCCCAATCTCTGTGCGGGGAGGAGTCCTTGATCCAACATTAGGCTTGAAATTTTGTCATTAGGGCTATAAAGATAAACTCTCATTTCTTTCATCACGTCTCTTCCCCACAAGTTGACAGGCAGCCCGGGAACTCTTATGGTTGGAAGCTGCCTGCGTGATGTTCATCATCTTTCCATTCTAGGATGTCACTGCTCTGTTCAGGACTCTGGCTCTGTCCTATTCCTTGTAAATGGGTCACAGTAGGATGTTTTGGCCATTGCGGGGGCCACTGGTCAGCAGCAAACACAGAGACATCTGCACCAGTGTCCAAGAACCCCTTTATCCTTTTTCCCTTTATAGTAAGGGTCAGGTCTGGCCTTTGCTGTCCAATAGGTTGAACCCAGTAAGCATCAGATGACCCAAACCCTGCACTTCCCCTAGATCCCGCTTTGCTTTTATTGTTTGTGTTTACTTGGGGTAAGAGAATAAGCTGAGCAATCCTCTGACAGGCTTGTATAACAGAGATTCCTGCAGGAGAGTCATTTTTATCTCTCCTTCATAGTCTGAATCAATTATTCCTGGTGCTACTAAGATGCCTTTCATAGCGGCGCTGCTTCTTCCTAAGAGCAATCCCACACACACTTTTGGGAGTGGCCCGTACACTCCTGTAGGTAGGGCTTGCATGCCCATCTCAGGTGTTAATACCTTGTACGAGGAGGGACTGAGGTCCAATCCTGCACTGCCTGAGGTTGCTCGGCAGAGGTCTTGAATGGATTGTTTTGCTGCGGGACAAACGCCTGAAGCGCCCCATAACATTGTCTCGGGGCCTGGGTCTTGCCCCTCCTCCCGTTTCCCTGCTCTAAAGGATTTCCTTTATCATCTCTCTTAGACCTGCATTCTTTGGCCCAGTGTTTGCGTCTGTGACACCGCGGACACAGGCGAGGTAGAATCTTTTTCTCTCTCTTTTCACCTCTATCCTGCCCGGGGCAGTCTCTCATTCTGTGCCCTATTTTTCCACATCCAAAAGAACTACCAGGAGGACCGGGGTTTGTGGGCTACTTTTTCCTTGTTGAAGCATGAGAAAATCTTTTACAGATTTTCCCTGTAGTGCAGCAGCAATAGCTATGCCCTGCGTACACAATGGCCCAATATCAGAGCACAGTCGAACACAATCTGAGAGATCTCCCTTCTTCCTAAATGGTCGAAGAGTGGCCTGACATGCAGTGTTAGCATTCTCATAGTCCAGCTGCTTCACTAAAAGGAGGCCTGCTTCAGAGTCTCCTATCAATCTTCCGGCTGTCTGCCATAAGCAGGAGAGAAAATCTTGAAAAGGTTCATCGGGGCCCTGCTTTATTTTTGAAAGATCTTCAGAGCAAGGCCCACCCATAGGCAGTTTCATCCAGGCTCGTTTAGCGGCTGCATTTATTTGAGCATAGGCACCTGGCTCCATCTGACACTGTGCGTGAACATCACTAAACAGGCCCTCTCCTGCAAGCATGTCAAAATTCACTGGGATATTTTGTGCTCTATTAATGTCTGCAGTTCTTAGACACTGCTCTGCAAATTCAGACTTCCACAACAGGTAATCACCACCTGACAAGCATGCTTTAGCAATATTCTTCCAATCTGAGGGTGGAAGAGCATCAGCAGACAATGCCTCAAGCAGAGCTTGTGTAAAAGGGGCTGTCGCCCCATAGGAGGCACAAGCAGTTTTAAGTTCTTTTAACTGCTTGAAAGGTACTGGGACATGGAATCTGTGCCTGGCTCCCGCTGGCTGATTTGGATCATCAAAAACGGGGAAGAAGGTAAACCCGTCAGTGTCCTCCTCCCCTCTTTCATCAGCTTTCTTTAAAGACTTTTGAAGTGGGGTGAGCTCATGGCTCAGTACAGGCTCTGGCTTAACTGGCTTCCCCTGCCTTTGTTCGGGAGGTGTCATACTGGCTAAGGGCAGGACTGGCCAGGCGCCAGGTCCCTTTTTCAGGTCTAGCCCAGCAACTACAGAAGATGGATTTCTCATGGGTTTGCACATAAGTTTGCTAAATGCTTTACACAGGCAAACTTCAGGCAAAGGAGGAGGAGGAGGTTCGTGGCTAGGAGGGTCTTCTCCTGAATCAATCAAAGACTCTCGCTCACTGTCCCATTCAGCATCCTCTGCCACTTCAGCACAAACAGGTTCAGGCAGGGCAGAAAACTCCGCGTCCTCTCCCTTGGTGGTTTTTATGTCTAATCTGTATCTCTCATGCCTAGGATCGAGGCTATCTCTAATTAAGGTCTGTAGTCCAAAAGTATCTGCTGGGACCTTTTCTGGTCCATGAACATCATAATGCTTCTGTAATTCTTCTCCTACATGGGCTCATACTTGAAGGTCTATGGTCCCTTCTTCCGGGAACCAAGGGCAAACTTTCTCTACAAATTCTAAAAACTGGGTTAACTGTTGCTGCCCTACCTTTGCTCCACGGGCCTGGAGCATATTCTTAAGCATATTTACAAAGAGCATCCTGCTAGTTCTGTTTCCCATGAGTACTCACTGTATCTGATGCTCTTCTTACCGATCCTGTGCTTCACTGCTCCACCCCCGGCTCGCTGTGGCCTCTAAGCGGACGCATCCTTTTCCTGCAGTGGCCCTTCGCCATTGTCCCCCGTATTCAGGTCCCTGTTCGGGTGCCACTTTCTGCCGGAGCCTGCTGGCAGGAGTCGAATGGTACCTGAATTGGGGGGGCGAGGGTTGTATATACAAAGATCACAGGAGGGCAGTCTGTCGGTGCAGAAAGCCAAAATGCTTTATTTCTCTTTGGTATATATGCAGTCTTGTTATGAAACTATCCAAAGTATATTGGCATTACAACAAAGACACTACCTTTTCATACAGAGAGTTGTTTTCTTAATCAAGTTCCCCGTTCCCAGGACCAAGGAATGGTTACTCTGTTCCCAGACATTCATGTGTCAAAACAACTTGTTCAAGGACAAAAGTTGCAGGATAAACAAGTTCTCTCTACAATATGGAGGAAGTTCACAACATGGCTTCACTTATGTCAAGCAGTAACCAAACATGGCTCCTCACATCTAAAATGGCTGCTGAACTTAAGATGGTTGTGCTTATGCTCTCATGGCTCTCCACAGAGGTCTGTATGCCGTCTGGTGCAGCCTTCTTTCCTGTTGCTGTTTTAGGGCTAGTTGTATTAACTATATTTTCACACTATATGTGGTTTTGGGAGGAATTCTCTGTCTCACCTCTTACACTGCCATCTTGAATCTCTGCAGGATGATTTTTTGTTGTTCATTTCCTTCTCTTCTACTCATTGGAGAACTGTTGCTTAACAGATATTCCCCTAGTCCTGAGTGATGGGGGTCTCTGAACAGGTTCCGAGCATTTACCTCAACTTCAAAGTCACTGTTCTTCTATCTGGAACAGTCTATGTATGTATTCTAGGGTGTAATTGAATATTGCTTTTCAACTACACTAAGGAGAGGAAACAGTAAAAAAGGGGTCAATCTCTGAAAATAAGATGGGTGTTAAAGTTGTTATTCTTTAAGAAGATGGAGGGAGTAGTTACCTCATTAAATCTTGCTCAGCTTTCCCTCGCTGAAAGTGGAATACCTCAGAGACCTTCACCTAGGAAGATAAGCATTTATGTAGTAAAGGCCACTGAATGCATCATCTGCCTGAAGTGGATCTAATCAGTCTGATGGAAGTGATTTCAAAGGACTTGGCACCATGGAATGATGATAGAGGATGCGAGCGATACCTCTTGGTCATATTGATAAACTCAATTTAAGGGATTTGGATGACATATCAACCACCACCAGATGTTGTCTCAAAAGATTCACTCTCACTGGAACTAAAGGATTATTCTGCTCATCCTGGACATGGGCATGTACCTCCTGGGTCAGTGTTGTAATGCATATCATCATCCTGAGACATGTGGCAACATCACAGCTAACTGGGAAGTTTTGGAATGCTACCTGGCCAGTGAACCACCCACATTTCATGACAGTGATGAAGAAAACTTGAATAACTGTCTGATAAGGAGTAAGCAAAGTAACTACAACAGCAAAAGTTAAGATATGAGAGTTAAAGCACACTCTCACAATATAGTAAGACTCAAAACTTGAACAATTACCATTAGGATTTGTGTTATTTATATTTATTACAGTGAAAGATGGAGGAAGGAGGTGAAGTTTAAATAATTATATATGCAAATGAGTTGTTGCCAAATTTAAAAGGCTTATCATAGAAGTTGTTAGTAATTAGTTGAGAGAGAGAGATAAACATTCATGTCTCAAACCAGGATTCTGAATTATGTTAGAAAGTGCTACTCTTGTCCACTGCCTCAATAATAATTATTATTTAGAGTTAAGTAATTATTGCACAAAGAAATTTCCTTATATTGTAGTAGTAGGCTTTAATGTTGACTTGGATCTTCTCCCAGGCTGACTGTGTAAAAGTAATTGGCTAGTGGCACTGAGGTTCCCTGGTGAGCAGACTGCTCATAAGTCTCAACTTGTGTTGACCACCTAACTTAAGATGGGCCTCTATAAGGTAATGGGGAGGTAATTAAAAGCCTTATTCTTTTATTTGGCTTCATTGCTTTATGTCAACTACTTGTTTGAAAGAAAACTAGAAATTACTAAGGCAACTTAAAATGAGCCTAAATTGTTTTCCTCACCATTATTTGACAAAAACAGCCTTTTTGTCTTTGGTCTTGACTAGTCCACATGGCCAACTAGATTAAGAATATTAATTGCTTTAAAATTATACCCACATACTCTTGCAGCTTCTAGCAATGGGGCTCCTAATCAATTATAATGAGATGGAGATACAGAAAACGGAGAATTTTTGTTTAGAGTTCTGAGGGGAACCAGATATGAAATAAATACTTAGGTAAATAAATAAATAATTGAAAGCTGTGGAGAACTTCTGGAGAGGAAAAGGTATACAATGCTGGGAGAGAGAAAGAAGGAATAATTTGGATTTTCAATTCAGAAAAGCCTTCATAACAAGTGAGATCTAAAATAATCCTTAAGTACATACAGTTGGAAAACAAGTTTTAATTTTAGAATAATTGTAGCTAATATACATATTCTTTTTGTATTCACATGTGATTTAACTATTATATAAACTAATTTTTATTTTTAGCTCAGTGTAATAAATTTGCCCAAGATCATACAGCTATTAAGTGGTAGACCTAGGATTCAAACCCAGGCAGCCTAACAGAATCTGTGCTCTCAGACAGTATACCATAAAAAATGGAGAAGAAAAGGTAGAAGAAGAGACCAGTAGAACAAAGAATATTAGGTGGGTTTGTGCTTGGAGAGCCATGGACATTTACCTTATTGGCCTTGTTCTGCTCAATGAATAGCAATTGAAAAATGTGTGTGTGCGTGTGTGTGTGTGTGTGTGTGTGTGTGTGTGTGTGTGTGTGTGTGTATCACACACAAGTGCCATGTACAGTGAAAATAGAAAAATCTTGCGTGAGGACACCCATAACAGCTCCATTCAAAGTCCTCATTCATGTCTACGAGTCTCAACCAATTTCCTACAATTATGATTAATTTGCTCTATTCTGGCTACCTTCAATTCTTTGCTATTCCTAGAACTTGCTAGTCATGGTTTTACTTATGGCCTTTGTGATAGTTATCCTTCTAACTGGGACATATTTCTCCTAGTTGTCCATATGTGTAATTTCCACACTACCTTCTTTTTTTTTTAATGGTTGAGTATTTTACTTATTTATTTATTATTTTTTAATAGTTTATTTTGGTATCACTAATCTACAATTACATATGCAATATTATGGTTATTAAACTAACCCCTTCATCAGGTTTCCCCCAACAACCCCATTAAAGTCACTGTCCTTCAGCGTAGTGAGATGCTATAGAGTCACTACTTGTTTTCTCTGAGTTGTACAGCCCTCCCCATGCCCCCCCCAACATTACATCTGCTAATCGTAATGCCCCTTTTTCCCCCTTGTCCTTCCCTTTCCACCCATCCTCCCCAGTCCCTTTCCTTTTGGTAACTCTTAGTCCGTTCTTGGGTTCTGTGAGTCTGCTGCACTTTTGTTCCTTCAGTTTTTTTCTTTGCTCTTATACTCCACATATGAGTGAAATCATTTGGTACTTGTCTTTTTTGGCTTGGCTTATTTCACTGAGCATAATATTCTCTAGCTCCATCCATGTTGTTGCAAATGGTAGGATTTGTTTTCTTCTTATGGCTGAATAATACTCCATTGTGTCTATGTACCACATCTTTATCCATTCATCTACTAATGGACACTTAGGTTGCTTCCATTTCTTGGCTATTGTAAATAGTGCTGCGATAAACATAGGGGTGCATATGACTTTTTCAAACTGGAATGCTGCATTCTTAGGGTAAATTCCTAGGAGTGGAATTCTGGGTCAAATGGTATTTCTATTTTGAGTTTTTTGAGGAACCTCCATATTGCTTTCCACAATGGTTGAACTAATTTGCATTCCCACCAGCAGTGTAGGAGGGTTTCCTTTTCTCCACATCCTCACCAACATTTGTTGTTGTTTGTGTTTTGGATGTTGGCCATCCTCACTGGTGTGAGGTGATATCTCATTGTGGTTTTAATCTGCATTTCTCTGATTATTAGTGATGTGGAGCATCTTTTCATGTGCCTATTGGCCATCTGAGTTTCTTCTTTGGAGAAGTGTCTATTCATGTCCTCTGCCCATTTCTTAATTGGATTATTTACTTTATGTTTGTTGAGGTGTGTGAGTTCTTTATATATTTTGGATGTCAACCTCTTATCAGATATGTCATTTATGAATATATTCTCCCATACTGTAGGATGTCTTTTTGTTCTACTGATGGTGTCCTTTGCTGTACATTAGCTTTTCAGCTTGATATAGTCCCACTTGTTCATTTTTGCTTTTGTTTCCCTTGCCCAGGGAGATATGTTCATGAAGAAGTCGTTCATGTTTATGTCCAAGAGATTTTTGTCTGTGTGTTTTCTAAGAGTTTTATGGTTTCATGTCTTACATTCAGTTCTTTGATCCATTTTGAGTTTACTTGTGTGTATGGGGTTAGACAGTAGTCCAGTTTCATTCTCTTACATGTAGCTGTCCAGTTTTTCCAACACCAGCTGCTGCAGAGGCTGTCATCTCCCCATTGTATATCCAAGGCTCCTTTATCAAATATTAGTTGACTGTATATGTTTGGGTTAATGTTTGGATTTTCTATTCTGTTCCACTGGTCCGTGAGTCTGTTTTTGTGCCAATACCAAATTGTCTTGATTACTGTGGCTTTGTAGTAGAGCTTGAAGTCAGGGAGCGTAATTCCCCCTGTTTTATTCTTCCTTCTCAGGATTGCTTTGGCTATTCGGGGTCTTTTGTGGTTCCATATGAATTTTAGAATTATTTGTTCCAGTTCATTGAAGAAGGTTGTTGGTATTTTGATAGGGATTGCATTGAATCTGTAGATTGCTTTAGGTAGTATAGCCATTTTGATAATATTTATTCTACCTAGCCAAGAGCATGGGATGAATTTCCATTTGTTAGTGTTCTCTTTAATTTCTCTAAGGAGTGTCTTGGAGCTTTCAGGTTATAGGTCTTTCACTTCCTTCGTTAGGTGTATTCCTAGGTATTTAATTCTTTTTGATGGAATTGTGAATGCAATTGTTTTTCTGATTTCTCTTTCTGTTAGTTCATCGTTATTGTATAGGAAAGCAACAGATTTCTGTGTGTTAATTTTGTATTCTGCAGCTTTGCTGAATTCAGATATTAGCTCTAGTAGTTTTGCAGTGGAGTCTTTAGGGTTTTTATGTACAGTATCATGTCATCTGCAAATAGTGACAATTTGACTTCTTTACCAATCTGAATGCCTTGTATTTCTTTGTTTTGTCTGATTGCTGTGGCTAGGACCTCCAGTACTATGTTGAATAACAGTGGAGAAAGTGGGCATCCCTGTCTTGTTCCCGATCTTAGATGAAAATCTTTCAGGTTCTCGCTGTTAAGTATGATGTTAGCTGTGGGTATGTCATATATAGCCTTTATGATGTTGAGGTACTTGCCCTCTATACACATTTTGTTGGAAGTTTTAATCATGAATGGATGCTGAATTTTGTCAGATGCTTTTTCAGCATCTATGGAGATGATCATATGGTTTTTGTTCTTTTTGTTGATGTGGTGGATGATGTTGATGGATTTTCGAATGTTGTACCACCCTTGCATCCCTGGGATGAATCCCACTTGATCATGGTGTATGATTCTCTTGATGTATTTTTGAATTCGGTTTGCTAAGATTTTGTTGATTATTTTTGCATCTATGTTCATCAGGGATATTGGTCTATAATTTTCTTTTTTGGTGAGGTCTTTGTTAGGTTTTGGTATTAGAGTCATGCTGGCTTCATAGAATGAGTTTAGAAGTATTCCCTCCTCTTCTGTGTTTTGGAAAACTTTAAGGAGAATGGGTGTTATTTCTTCTTTATATGTGTGGTAGAATTCAGAGGTGAATCCATCTGGTCCAGGGGTTTTGTTCTTGGGTAGTTTTTTGATTACCAATTCAATTTAGTTGCTGGTGATTGGTCTGTTTAGTTTTCCATTTCTTGTTTGGTCAGTTTTGGAAGGTTGTATTTTTCTAAGAAGTTGTCCATTTCTTCTAGTTTTTCCAGCTTGTTAGCATATAGATTCCCATAATATTCTCTTATAATTCTTTGTATTTCTGTGGGGTCTGTCGTTATTTTTCCTTTCTCATTTCTGATTCTGTTTATGTGTGTAGATTCTCTTTTTCTCTTAATAAGTCTGGCAAGGGGTTTATCTATTTTGTTTATTTTTTCAAAGAACCTGCTCTTGGTTTCATTGATTTTTCTATTGTTTTATTCTTCTCAATATTATTTATTTCTTCTCTGATCTTTATTATATCCCTCCTTCTGGTGACTTTGGGCCTCATTTGTTCTTCTTTTTCAGGTTTCAGTAATTGTGTCTCTAGAGTTTTCATTTGGGAATGTTCTTCTTCTTTAGATAGGCCTGGATTGCTATGTACTTTCCTCTTAGAACTGCCTTGGCTGCGTCCCACAGAAGTTGTGGCTTTGTGTTGTTGTTGTCATTTGTCTCCATATATTCTTTGATTTCTGTTTTGATTTGGTCATTAACCCATTGATTAATTAGGAGAATTTTGTTAAGTCTCCATGTGTTTATGAGGCTTTTGTTTTCTTTCTAAAATTTAATTTTAGTTTTATATCTTTATGATCTGAGAAGTTGGTTGGTGGAATTTCAGTCTTTTTGACTTTACTGAGGTTCTTTTTGTGGCCTAGTATGTGGTCTATTGTGGAAAATGTTCCATGTGCACCTGAGAAGAATGTGTATCCTGCTGCTTTTGGGTGTAGGGTTCTGTAGATATGTGTTAGGTCCATCTGTTTTAGTGTGTTGTTCAGTGCCTCTGTGTCTTTACTTATTTTCTGTCTGGTTGATCTGTCCTGTGGAGTGAGTGGTGTGTTGAAGGTCCCTAAAATGAATGCATTGCTGTCTATTTCCTCCTTTAATTCTGTTAGTATTTGTTTCACAAATGCCAGCACTCCTGTGTTGGGTGCATATGTATTTAAAATGGTTATATCCTCTTGTTGGATTGACCCCTTTATCATTATGTAATGTCCTTCTTTATCTCTTGCTAGGTTCTTCGTTTTGAAGTCTGTTTTGTCTGATACAAGTACTGCAACACCTGCTTTTTTCTCCTTGTTGTCTGCGTGAAAAATCTTTTTCCATCCCTTCACGTTTTGTCTGTGTATATCTTTGGGTTTGAGGTGTGTTTCTTGTTGGCAGCATATAGATGGGTCTTGCTTTTTTATCCATTCTGTTACTCTGTGTCCTTTGATTGGTGCATTCTGTCCATTTACATTTAGGGTGATTATTGATAGATATGTACTTATTGCCATTGCTGGCTTTAGATTCGTGGTTACCAAAGGTTCAGGGGTTGCTTCTTTACTATCTAACCATCCACCTTAACTTTCTTGTTAAGTTATTGTAAACACAGTCTGATGTTTCTTTATTTCTCTCCCTTCTTATTATTCCTCCTCCATTCTTTATATACTAGGTGTTTTATTCTTTGTCTTTAGTTAGTATTTGGATGATCTGCTTTCTTTGCTATGAATGTATTTTCTCTGGTGACATCTTTTTAGCCTTAGGAGTGATTTCCTCTAGAGCAGTTCCTTTAAGATATCCGGAAGAGGTGGTTTATGGGAGGTTAATTCTCTCAGCTTTCACTTGTCTGGAAATTGTTTAATCCCTCTGTCATATTTAAATGATAATCGTGCTGGATACAATATTCTTGGTTCGAGGCCCTTCTGTTTCATTTCATTAAATATATCATGCCATTATCTTCTGGCCTGTAAGGTTTCTGTTGAGAAGTCTGATGATAGTCTGATGGGTTTTCCTTTGTAGGTGATCTTTTTTCTCTCTCTAGCTGCCTTTAATACTCTGTCCTTATCTTTGATCTTTGCCATTTTAATTATTATGTGTCTTGGTGTTGTCTTCCTTGGGTCCCTTGTGTTAGGAGATCTGTGGGCTTCCGTGGACTGTGAGACTATTTCCTTCCACAGCATGGGGACGTTTTCAGGAATTATTTCTTCAAAGGCACTTTCTATCCCTTTTTCTCTCCCTTCTTCCTCTGGTACTCCTATAATGCAAATATTGTTCTGTTTGGATTGGTCACACAGTTCTCTTAATATTGTTTCATTCCTAGAGATCCTTTTATCTCTCTCTGCCTCAGCTGCTCTGTATTACTCTTCTCTGGTTTCTATTGCATTAACACTCTCTTGCATCTCGTCCAGTCTTCTGCTAAGCCCATCGATCACTTGTCTCATTTCTGCATTGTCTTTCCTGACTTCCCTCACTTCCTCCCTCAGCTCTTGCATATTTCTCTGTAGATCCATCAGCATGGTTGTGACTTTTATTCTGAATTCTTTTTCGGGAAAGTTCCTTCTCAGGTGTTGTCTGGGTCTGGGTGATCTTTGTCTGTTCCATATTCCTCTGTCTTTTCATGGCTATAGAAGTGGCCGCTGGTAGGTGTCACGTATGTCAGCTGGGCTCTTTGAGACTTAAAAAAAACAACCAAAAGAACAAACAAAAACAAAAACAAGCAAAAAAACAAAAAGGAAGAGAAAGAAAAGGGGAAACAGAGAAGGAAAAGTAAAGAAAAGAAAGGGAAAAAACCACGCCCACCTGGACTAGATTCTGTAGTGATGCTGTAGGTGGAGCTGTTGCTCCACTATTCCGGAGCCACGGACGCGCCACTCTTTGTAGCTCTGGCCGGGGCAGGAACAAATGGGAGGCTGTCGTCTGCGTAAAGTTTCAGTGTGGCTACTTTTTCCCAGTTGCCAGCCAAGGTGTCTGAAATTCTTCAGGACTCCCAGCCTCCTGGGCTGAGCGTGCTGAGGCTATCGTGTTCCCTCGCTGGGCCCCCTACCTCTCCAAGACTGCTAAAAACAGCGCGTGCTTTTCTCTTGTCCCGGGGCTCTGGGTGCACGGACCCAGGGCGTACCCAGCTCAGATCCCGCACCTCTGCCTCTCCAGTAACCGATGCACTGCACGATGTGTGTCAGTGCTCCCGGTGGAGATCACCGGGGCTGGTTATTTAGTGGGTCTGTTCTTCCACTCCCTCCCAGCTCCGAATCCTCTCCTCCTGCCAGTGCGCTGGGGTGGAGAGTGCTTGGGTTCTGCCAGTTCACGGCTCCGTGTCTTACCTGCCTCACGGGGTGCTGACTCCTCTTAGGTGCTGATGCAGGCTGTGCATTGTGCTGTAAGTTCTGGTCTCTCTTTTAGGAGTAGTTGTTTTTGCTGTATTTTCATTGATTTATATAGTTTTGGTAGGAGATTTCCACCACCCTACTCATGCTACCATCTTCCTGGAACTCTTACCTTCTTTTTTTTTTTAATATTACCTCCTCAAAGATACTTTCCCTGTGCTGACCAGTCAGTTTAATACTGCCAGCAGCATACCATGACTCTTTTATGCTATTTTTTAATTGAAGTATTATTTATATGCAGTCTTATATTGGTTGCTAAGTATACAACACAGTGGTTCAATGGTTACACACATTATTAAATCCTCACCCCCACTAGTGCAGTTACTGTCTGTCAACATAGGAAGATGTTACAGAAGCACTGGCTATATTGTCCATGCTGTACTACCATCCCCACGATTACTTATATTCTGATTGTGAGTTTTTGTGCCCTTTTATCCCCCTCAATCTCCTCACCCACCCACCTCAACCCCTCCCGCATGGTAACCACTAGTCACTTCTCAGTGTCTATGAGTCTTCTGCTATTTTGTTCATTTTGTTTCGTTTTAATTTTAGGGTCCACAAATACGTGAAATCATATGGTATTTGTCTCCACCTGGCTTATTTCACTTAACATAATCACCACACTCTTACTGTGCTCTATTTTTTTTCTCACTGCATGATTAATTTCTAACATAAGAATGTGCTTATAATGTTCATTAATTAATGCATATTGCATATTTTCTGTCTTTCCCTACTAGATCCTCAAAGACTTGATTATTTAGTTTGCTCTCTGTCTCTAGTGATCTGAACAGTAAGAGGTAATATGTAATAAATATCTGTGAAATTGACAAACAATGATTATGCCAGGTATTTTGGGTAATCACAAGCCCATCAAATATATGTGTTACACTTTGTTGGGTCATATCAATATTAGTTTGGCCCATTAATTTCTGGGTGTGGAGTAGACTTCAGGAATATAAAGATTATTTGATACAACTTAGTGGGAAATGAGGCAAGATTGAATAGAGGTAGACATAACATTTTGGTAATCAGCTATTTGTGTATCAGGATGAAAAAGAAATGGTTGATGTCAGTCATTTTTGAAACTGCTGATCTTCATCAACCAGAGAGATGTAAATATTAAATCATCACTTTGAAGGGCATGAAACATATTTTATCCAGCCAGGTGGATTTCATGTTATGTGATGACATAGAGCTCCAGAATAGAGAGTTGGTGAGAAAGCATTGAAGTATAATGGAAAGAAGTCTGTGCCAAAATATTTTATTAAGTTGTTTTAGGGAAAAAAAAAGAACTCTCCCACTGAGTTCAATTTACAAAGTTGGTTGCAATTTTAAAAGAAAGTTTCATTTAATGCATATTAGAGATGGTGAGCAAATGAGAATCTTTTTTAATTAGGCTTATTTCAAGGCACAATAAAAAGCAAGAGAAAATGCATTATAAAGAGGCAAAGCAATGATCAAATCCAGGCTCAGATATAACATTTTGGAATTATCAGATAAGGGAATTTAAAATAAGCATGATTGATAATAAAGGGATCTAATGAGAAAAGTAGACTATATGAAAGACCATATGGGTAGTGTAAACAAAGAAATGGAAACTCTAAGGAAAAATCAAGAGGAAATTGGAAATCAAAACACTGTAAGACAAATGAATAATGCCTTTCATGGGTTGATCACCAGATAAGACATGGGTAAGGAAAGAATCCATAAGTTTGATACATGTTAACAGAAAATTTCCAAATTGAAATACATATAGAAAACAAAATCTACACCTACACATACTATATTTAAACTGTAGAAAACAAAAGAAAAGAGCAATCTTAAAGGAATCCAGAGAGGGACATTACTTTCATAGGAACAAGGATAAAAATTACATCAGACTCCTGTCATAGGCCATCTAGTAGAAAGAGTTTAATGAAATATTTACAGTGTTAAAAAAAAATCATCCCAGATTTCTGTGTTCAGCAAAATTATCCTTCACAAGTGAAGGAGAAAATAAAACATTTTCTCAGGCAGAAAGAAAACAGAATATTCATTCATTCTCCAAGAAGACATAATCTAACAGCAAAGCATGAAAATACATGAGGCAAAATCTTATATAACTCAAAGGAGAAATAAATACACTATCATAGTTGGAGACTTCAGCTCTCTTCTTTCAGTAATTTATAGATATAGCAGGCAGAAAACTAGCAGGGATTTAGTTGAACTCAACAGAATCATCAGTCAACTTGATCCAATTAATATATATTGACTACTTCATCCAATAACAGCAGAATATACTTCTTAAGCTCACATAGAACATTCACCAAGCAAACTAGCAATGGAGTGGAACTTCCTCAACTCAATAAAGAAGAACTATGAAAACAGCTAACATATCTTACTTAATGGGGAGAACCTGGATGCTTTCCCACTTATATTGGAACAAGATGAGGAAGTCCTCTTTCATTTCTCCTATTCAATATTATACTGGAAGTCTTCACCCATGTTATAAGATTATAAAATGAAAATAAAGGGTATACTGATTGAGAAAGAGGAAATAAAACTGCTTTTGTTCCCAGATAACATGATTTTCTAGTAAAAAATACCAAACAATGACAAAACTTCTCCTGGAGCTACTAAACATTACAGCAAGGTAATAGGGTACAAGATTAATATTTAAAAGTAAATAGCTTTCCTATATACAGCTCTACACACTTGGAATTTAAAATTAAATAGT
The DNA here is from genome assembly GCA_032199065.1 of Smutsia gigantea. Taxonomy (NCBI): domain Eukaryota; kingdom Metazoa; phylum Chordata; class Mammalia; order Pholidota; family Manidae; genus Smutsia; species Smutsia gigantea. Next base: position 14,853 of record JAVSCE010017438.1, read on the forward strand.
GCCAAAAAAAATGAAATTCTTAGATAAAATCCAATGAAATATAGGACCTATCTGCAGAAAATTATTAAATTCTAATCTAATAAATCAAATACCTAAATAAAGGAAAAAAAAATCATGTTGAAGAATTGGAAGACCCAATATTGTTTAGATGTCTATTCTTCCCAACTTGAACTAGAAATTCAATGTAATCCCAGCCAAAACTCCAGCAATTTAAACTTATATGGAAATGGGGGAAAAAAACAAATACCTGACATACTTATGCAGAGCAAAGTTGGAGATAGATACTATCTGAATTCAAGAATTACTGTAAAGTTACAGTAACCAAGCAAGTGTGGTATTTGTGTAAAAGTAAACAATATATAGCAGTGGAACCCATGCCACAACCATTTTTCTGTTCTGTTTTTGTTGTTTAAGTTTTTTTTTTAGATTCTACATATAAGTGATACCATGCAATATTTATCTCTCTCTTTTATACCTCAATAATTCTGAATTTTTTTAAAAAAAGAATTCTCATTCATTGGTGGTGAGAACTGAAAATGAAACAACGTTTTGAAGATAGTTTGGTCATTTCTTATGAAACTAAAGACAATATTTACATAGATACGCTGATATTTAGGTAAAAATGTACTTTTGATACAAAAGCATGTTACAATTCACATACTAAGTTTTTGCTCATTTTTAAATCTCTGGGTTAGATGTTATGTAGAACTTAATCTAAAATTTTGTAAAGTGAGAATAATTAATAGCAATTTAATTAACAAAAATCAAGTGTGTTCGGAAGATGTGTTGAAATGGAGCTCTTATCATAGTGTTAAATGATATAGAGACGTGTGGTATTTGGTCTTTTGAACATCATGATAACATTACAGACATTCAGCGTGTCTGGATTCAGTTAATACATAAAAAGATAACGTGAATTCTAGTCCCTTTTCTGCCATTATCCACATTTAAGTTAGAACCTTATTTCTTTGTTTTACAGGGAGGATTATTGCCTTTTCATCTCACCATTTTTTTAGAAAAAATAAATGAGATAATATATGAAAAATACTCAGAAAAGCTAAAAGCCAAATGGACTTGTAAACTCTGATTTGTTTGTTGTAGCAATGATATGAAAAGGAGGCAGTGTAGTGGAGGGATCAAATCCATTGTTTTTGAAATCAGAAAATAATTGCATCTGAATACTGGATCTGACTCTAGCACAGTGACATTTGCCAATATAATCTCCATGTTATTTAATATTAGCATTTCTAAAATGGGAGTGCTAGCATAAATGAGATAAAAAAGAGATACAGAGGGTATTCCATGAATTTGCTTCCAACAAAATTTTAAGTGATTTTTACTAATGAGTTTGTTTATAGTCATTACTTTTTCACTGGTATTGATCTAAATGATAGTTTATAAGTAGGCATTGAAATGTTAGGAGATGCTGATTTTCCTTGAAGATATTTTTCTGTCATATTTTATTAGTCATAGTTTCCTTTGCTTTCCATTTACTTCTTAGACTAAACTTATATTTTTCTTCTCTTAATACCATGAGAATTAAAAGTAGACATCCCATGATAAATGGCCTGGGGACTCAGGTCCAGGAGCCATCAAGTGGTCACCAAAAGCTGTTGTTAGGTTATTTGAGTTGGAACAGTTGTGAGAAGCACTACCCACATAGCACCAAAGAGGGAAACATTTCTTAAAAGATCTAGCAGTGTGAAAATATTACTTTCTGGGCTCTTATTTTTTTGGCTAGGTAAGTAGAGATGGTATTATGTCAGTAGCCTGCTAAAATTATCAGCTATTTTCATCATACAGGTAGTGCATATACCTATGGTACCACATTAGAAAATCTCTCCTCTCTCTTTCTCTCCTTTTTCTCTTATCTCCATTTCAATTTTCCAATTCAACAAGCACTAATTGAACACCCACTGGCTATTCTCTCCAAAGGGAAGTGAGAATTTTCATTTCAAGTTTTATGCCTAGATTGTATCTTGATTTGCAGGGAAATTTCTGGGCCTAGATTATGTTTTACTAGGGACTAGAGAGGACATGGGAAATTGGTTTTAACATGAGTAGCCTTAGACCTGCCATATATTCATGGCAGTTTCTAGAGTAGCAATTTTTTTAATTGTCTGCCATCAGTTTTCAATAGGAATAAGATATAAAATAAGTCTTTACCAAAAAGCCATTGTCAACAATAATCAATGCTTACATCCATCCAAGTACTTGACTTCTCTTCCAAACTTACAGCACTTGTAAATACACCTATATGTTATGTTATGTAAATACATATGCTACATATACATAATATTTGCTCTTGTGCTAGTACGTCTAAGAATAGACTTGCACAGTTTAAATTCTGATAAGTATTGTCTATTTGTAATACTTTCAACAATGTATAAGAGGACCTTTTATACCGAAACCTTGATAGTACTGGGAATTTTCTTTTAATCTGTCTCTCTCTCTGGTGATCAGTAAAACAAACAATGAAGGTCCTAATCACTGATGATGATGAGACTGAACGTCAGTAAATATGCTTACTGACCATTTGTATGTGTTGTGTCTGTTGTTATGTGTGCATGCCTTCCCAGTTTTTAAAGTTACACCTCCTCCTTGTGGAGTTAATATATTAAGCTTTCTATAAAATATAACACCCCACTTGATTGATGATAATATTTTTTATGTCCTATTGTACTATATCAAATGAAGACAGTTTGTATTCATTAAAAATTGCTTAACATTTGGGAAATAAAGAAAAGAGAAAAATCAGAAAAAAAGTCAATTTTTCTACTACAACATAAAAATCCATCATTTTTTTACTGACTTTTCTGTTGGTTTTTAAGTATTTTTATTCATTTTATGCAGTTGGGAACATACTAAATATACTTTTTTATTTTCCTGAATATCCACATTTTAAAACCCACACACTGTGTGCTCAAAATCTGAGGTCTTGTTGATTATAGGTCCTTTGAGATGTTGTATCTCCTACTGTTCACCTCTGTGATTTGTCCCATTATCCCTTGCTTAGTTCTGCTCTGTTTTTCCCAGTTATTGGCTATAAATTCTCCATCCAGTGCCCTTGTGGTGGGACCTCCTAGTATCACCCCTGCAGTGTTTCCTTTTTTTTTTTTACAATTTATTTATTTAAATTTTTTATTAAGGTATTATTGATATACACTCTTCTGAAGGTTTCACATGAAAAAACAATGTGGTTGCTACATTTACCCATATTATCAAGTCCCCACCCATACCCCAACGCAGTCACTGTCCATCAGTGTAGTAAGGTGCCACAGATTCACTATTTGCCTTCTCTCTGCTACACTGTTTTCCCCGTGACCCCCCACACTATTTGTACTAAACATAATACCCCTCGATCCCCTTCTCCCTCCCTCCCCACCAGCCCTCCCACACCCCTCTCATTTGGTAACCCCTAGTCCCTTCTTAGAGTCTGGGAGTCTGCTGCTGTTTTGTTCCCTCAGTTTCCTGCAGTGTTTCCTTTTGATTACAATACCTGTTCCATGTCCTTAACCCTCACAGTGCCTGTCCCTGCCACCCTGTCTCCCCTCAAGTCTACTCTTGGCTAGGATGGAATATGGTGCTCCACTGAGGGATGCTGCTTTCCTGCCTGGGAAGTGCAGGGCTGTACCCACGTGGGAGCCAGAGCATGATGGGGAAGCCACAGGGAGGAGTGGCCACTCAGAAAGAGTGGTTGTCAGTGATGTGTGTCCTGGAGGAAAGCTTGGTGGGCGCAGTGTGAACAGAGAACTCCACGGTACTCAGTTCAGGTGTGGAATTAGCATCCATAATTTGGTTTCATTGTTTAATGAAAAAGTAGCTTAGAAAATTATGTAAGAAACAATTAAATTAATATGTTAGTTTTATATCTGTAATATTGATGTTTAACTGTCTTGGGACCTACAAAAAGAACTGTTTCATAGGATTCATACTAATAAATACATAGATGCACAGAGATTAACAATTTATTGCTAAGTATTAAAGATAAACATCCTTCTATATTCCTAAACATACAAACTTAAAAAATGCATTTCCTGTTCATTTCATCTTGTAACCATTTCTTTTTATGCAGATGTACACTATTTATATCTTTCCATGGTGCTGATTTTTATTTTGATATGAGAGGTTGAGTGCCTTCCCCAGGTGGAATTACCATGAATAATTTAATTATTTATTGTGGCATTTAGGTTATTTCTAATATTTCTTTTTTATAAGCATTGCTACTAGGTAGACCTGTAGTTTATTTTTGTTCATTTATTGTTATTACATTAAGCAAATTTTTTGAAGGGAGATTCTTAGCTACAAGTTAAGGAAAATTGTAAACTTTGGTGTCTATTTTGAATGTACCTTCTAGAGAGTTGTATCAATTTATACTGTTATTATCAGTGTACAAGAGTGTCTGTTTCCTCACATCCTCAACCATGATAAATCATCAATTTTTAAGAACTTGGATAGTTTGTTAAAATTGCACTGCAATACAGTTTTATTTCTTTAATTATTAGTGAGTGTTTCACATGCCATATGATTACTGACTATTAGGATTTCTTCTGTTATCAATAGGTTTTGCATGTCTGCTGTATCTTAAAATTGGTATATCACACTTAAAAAAATCTATTTAGAACAAATTTTATATTAAAAATGTTAATCATCTGTGATATTTTGCTACTATTTTACTCAGTGTGGTTTTTTTACTTTTACAGTGCTTATATCTCCATATGAAAGTATCTATTTTTATATACAAAAAATATTATGTATATCTACATATACTATTCTTACATATTTATGTATAATATATGATTGATTTTAATATTTTGGATACTGTCATTTATTTCCTCCCTAATTTGTTAATAAGGGGTACATTTAGAATGAATTTCATCTTAATGTTTATTTAAATATTCCTATACTTTCAGTTTATTTCTCTTTTTAACATTTTAAAATCCATCTAAAACTTCTTTGAGGTTATCTTGAGAAGCAAAGTTCTGTATGTTTACAAGTTTTATCTGTTGTGCCAACACCTTTGGTTGCTAACTTGCACTGTCCACACTGTGATCTGATTCTTCAGCAGCCTTCTGAGGCCACTAAATTACTCTAGCCCTTTCAGTTCATTCTTTACATTGAAGCTTTGTGACTGTTTGAAGACAGAAAAGACAGAAATATGATCAAGCTACGGCTTAAAATCCCCAACAGTTTTCTATTGCTCTTAGGATATGGCAATGTTTGTAACATGGATACAGGATTCCATCCTGTTTGGCCTTTTACTCAGCCTGATTGATTTCAGTTATTCATCCACTTGCCCCAGTGGCTTCCTGTCTCAGCATCTTTGCATGTGGCATTTCCAAAGTCTGGACTACTCTACTTCTCAGCATTAACTTACTGTTTAGCAGAATCTGAACAAGCTCCACTGTGATGAGTCCATTGTTCTCATAATGCTCTGTTCTTTTCCTTCAAGTCAATTATCAGATTTGTATCTGAATTTAAAGTAAATTAATGTCTAGACCCACCATTAGTATGTAAGCCCTCTGAACTCAGGATCATTTTTACCTGAGAACTTGACATAGTACCAGGCATATGGTAGATGCTCATTAGGAATATTAGTTATGCTAACTCATAATATTAGCTGAATGGATTAATGTATGACTTTTTCAAGACACTTTATGGCTCTTAGTAAAGATTTCTTCTGCTTAAAACCAGACTTAACAGTTTAACTCTGTCTTTAGGTATTAACTTTTTAATAAACTCCTTAGTTATTATTTTGTTTTTGGTCTTTTAGGTATCACCAGACAAAGCCAATGTATGAGGCAAATTATTCTGAAGTATCTCAATTTGTATTCCTGGGACTTTCTACCTCTAGGCTGGGGCAGCATTTGCTCCTTGCCTTCTCTGTAGTGTTTTATGTAACAATAGTTCTGGGAAACCTCCTTGTTGTGTTTACAGTGACCTTTGACCCTCATTTACATTCCCCCATGTACTTCCTTTTAGCTAACCTCTCATTCATTGATTTGTGTCTTTCTACCTTAACGGTTCCTAAGATGATTTCTGACCTGTACTCCGGGCACAAAACCATATCTTTCCAGGGGTGTGTATTCCAGGTATTTGTCCTTCATGTCCTGGGTGGAGTTGAGATGGTGTTGCTCATTGCCATGGCCTTGGACCGATATGTGGCCATATGTAAGCCCCTCCACTACCTGACTGTCATGAGCCCACGGATGTGCATTTCGCTTTTGTCTGGTGCTTGGGCTGTTGGCCTCATTCACTCAGTGGCCCAGTTAGCTTTTGTTGTCCATCTGCCATTTTGTGGTCCTAATAAGATAGATAGCTTTTACTGTGACCTCCCTAGGTTTATCAAACTTGCCTGTACAGATACCTACAGAACAGAATTCATGGTTACTGCCAACAGTGGGTTCATTTCCATGGGCACCTTCTGCTTACTGATTATGTCATATGTCTTTATCCTGGTTACTGTATGGAACCACTCTGCAGCTGGTTTGTCTAAGGCTCTTTCTACTCTGTCAGCTCACATTACTGTAGTGGTTTTGTTCTTTGGACCATGCTTCTTTGTTTATGTGTGGCCATTTCCAACAATGTCAGTGGATAAGTTTCTTGCCATTTTGGACTTTATGATTACACCCATTCTGAATCCTGTCATTTACACATTGAGGAACAAGGACATGAAGATGGCAATGAGGAGACTGAGTAGTCTACTCCTGAGTTTGAGGAAGATCTCCTAAATAACCCATGAGAGTACAAATAGTACCTTCTGTAAGTATTACTGTATGTCCAAATGTTAAAAGGTTATCCTATCTTGAGACAATTTACTTTCTTTAATTCAGCACATTGAAAAACCTTAGATAGTTCATTCCACATTAATGAGCAATAATTTGACTATTTATCTGAGGCAATTTTATATAATTTTAGATTTTAAAATACAGGAAATAATACCTCATGTGACCTACATTTTCAGTAGTCCATAGAACATCTTAAAATTTTCCTAAAGAATTCCAGCCCACAGTGAGGTATTTGCAGATCTACTGGTATATATTTATACTTTATTCCTTCCCTCTTTCAACTTGGCTGAAAAATTCTTATCTAAAGGGAGTGATTGGTTCTGTCACAAGTATTTTTGGCCAAGCAGTGCAGAAACTGTTTTTATGTTGATTCAGGTTTGCTGTTACTTCTTTTTCTTCCTATATTATTTATGTTAATAGATATACTCAATCATATGAATATAATTTTGAAAAGGAATTTTATTTATTAGACTGTACACTGTCTAATATTTCCATATGCAGAAAACAATGAAATGGACAAATTAATAAACATCTACTAGTGCTTCAGATCATATAGGAATCTGGTCTCTAATAGGGTAAAGTTATTTCTTCTTCCTCTCAACTTTGTTTTTATCTATTCCCTTTAAATGTGTACTGACAATAAAAAGATACGAATTAAGAAGTAACCGTCATCAAAGAGTAGAACTAGGCTGGGGCTAAAAATGCTAAATGAAAGAGAGGGAAAATTATGCAATATTGCTTAAACATGGATACATTGCAATGCTGAACACCATTCTGTGTTCAAGCATGAAGCCTGTGCTTTTAGACTTATCAGACCTGGCAACTCACCACCACACAAAGCAAAACAATGCCTTTGAAAAGCTTTGCTTGTTGAAATCAAATTCTTACACTGAGATGGAATTTGTTTCTCTGTATGTTTCATAGTGTATTCCTTATTTTGTAATCTGGAATTGTGCAGAATAAAATATCTTCCATAGTGTCTCCTTTCATGTTTGAAAATAAGAACAATTCAATTATATATATGTATATATATCTTACAGTTATAAGTTAAATAGTCCTTCTGAGACTAAACATCTTAAATCTTAAATTCTTTTAGGGAAAATTCCCCATTTTCAAAGTTTCATGGGTTTTTTATTATGATTGTTTTCTTATGAGGGAATGTGGAATATCAGTTTAACTTTGTTAAAATCTGCTTCTGCTTAAGTCTGAGCAAAAACTGACATTAATTCCAGTCATAATACAGAGGAAAGTATATGTAATATTAATCATAAATCAAATGTAACTAAACCTGCAATCCAAGATATATAAGCACACCTGAATCAGAAATTAAAAATCTGTGAATGGAAATTACTAAAAGTGTGTAAATAAAGAAAAGAGCCAACTTAGAACAAAATCTGAACATGTCAAAATCACTTCAGAAATGGGGACTAAATTGCTAGGTACCTAAGGAGAATAGAATGGCCAAAATTACAGCGATGATGCAAAGAATAGTGATGAAAAGTACTAAGAAAATGATATTTAATTAAAGACAGAAGTACACAATTTCACAAAGAAGGTTGTATAAATCAGGCAAAAGATATTCAATATTCATAAAATTTGAAAATGAAGCAATGTAATAGAATTAATATTTATTAATTTTATTAATGTATCAAAAATAAAAAAGCAGAATCTACATAATGAAACAGCTTATAGTAAGCTTGGCAAAATCAACTCCAGATAATTTAATTCCAAGAAATATGCTAATACAATTATTATATATTTAAAATACGGTGTATTTTGAGCCTCCCATCAAAGTACCCTAAGTAACCTAAATAGCACTGACTTCTTGATCGTAGCATACTAAGAAAAACAACTGTGAAACTACATTTACAAAAGACTCAAAGAAGTAAATGTGAGATAAATTTTTAAATGTACAGCCAATCTGTCCTTCAAATTTGTCAGGATTAAAGAAAAATTATTTTAACTATGAAAGCTTTTGTAGAATCCTGTATGGATAAGCACTTCTGAGGAATCATCTAGAACATGAACTCCAGACAGTTATTTGGAGACCCTTCAGCAATACTGGTGCTTAGAATCTAATACACCGTATTATAGATTTTGGACTTAAAAGTAAAACCACACATGAAAGAATGGTATAAGTGTTAATTCTCTGAAAAAGAATTATCTGAAAAAGAATTCTCTGAAAAAGAAACATCTTAATGAGGGAGGAATAGAGAAAAGAGTAGAAAAATGTGTTGACTTTCTCCTCAGCAATAGGTAGAAGTCAGAAAATGTCATGGAACTGGCAACCCCAGAAATGGGAGTTCATCTCTTTTTAAATGAGGGAACTAAATGCATTACAGAAAGACAGACGCTAAAACAAGTATAAAACATCATGCCAAAAGAATACAAAAATAGATTTAAAAAAATTAAAAAGCAAATAAAAGAGTAAGTATTATGAAATGCATGTTAATAGCATAAAATGAAGTAAAATGATAAATAAAATAGGACATCTATTAACAAGCATTGACACTGTTCAATCTAAGACAAGTCAAGTGAAAAAATACAGTAACTGAAAATAAAAATTTTCAAGTAACATCACACTAAGCTAATATTCTGTGTGTATGGATATAAATCAGATTTTCCCCCAAGTAATGTGGAATACACTCTTTCAAGTGTACATGTAACCGCACACACCAGTGGTTGGTTATTTAATGTTTAGTTCCTTCCCTAGAGAGTACACTTCCTGAAGGCAGGTGAGGGTTTTATGTCAGAACTTGACACAGTATCTGGTATATATTGTATACTGTCAATAGGTGGTCAGGAAAAGCTTATTAAATAAATGAAACTTTATAAAACACCTTGTCCATGATAGTGAGATTTTTTAAATTGCACAGTTGTAAACCAGTTGAAATCTCTCAACATTTCTAATATGCTTAATTTAGTATTTTCTTTAATGTAAATACAAAATCAATAAATAGAGATGCGTCTGTGGTATGTAACTTTGTATTCCTGGCCCTTTATAACTTTTGGCCAATGCAATATTTCCTGTGTGCTTTTTCATTTGTAAAACATTACATCACAGGTGGAGAAAGACAAGTATCAAATGATTTCACTCATCTGTGGAGTATAAGAACAAAGGAAAAACTGAAGGAACAAAACAGCAGCAGACTCACAGAACCCAAGAATGGACTAACAGTTACCAAAGGGAAAGGGACTGGGGACGATGGGTGGGAAGGGAGAGATAAGGGGGGGGAAGAGGCATTATGATTAGCACACGTAATGCAGCGGCAGGGGACACAGGAAAGGCAGTATTTATATAGAAACAAGTAATGATTCTATAGCATCTTACTACACTGATGGACAGTGACTGTAATGTGGTATGTGGTGGGGGACTTGATAATAGGAGGTCTAGTAAGCATATTGTTGTTCATGTAATTGTACACTAATGATACCAAAAAAAAAACGGTACTGTATAGCTATGAAAAATTATGTCATAAAGCTTATGTATTGACATGGAAAGATGTTCACAATAATACTGCTTAAAAAAGGTAAAATAAAACATTCAGAATGAAAAAACAAAAAACAAAAGACATTACATCACTCAAAAGAACCCTTGTGTCTATTAGCAGTCAGTCAATTTCCTTTTCCTCCTATCTCCTGGCAACCACTAATCTGCTTTCTGTCTGTATGGATTTGACCATATGGACATTTCATGTAAATAGACTCTTTTGTGTGTCTGGCTTCATTCACTTAGCAAAATGTTTTGGAGGTTCATCTATATTGTAATATGATCAAAATTTCATTCTTTTTTATGGTTGAATAATAGTCCATTTTATGAATATACCACCATTTGTTTATCCATTCATCAGTTGATGGATGGTTGGATTGTCCCTACCTTTTGGGTATTGTGAATACTGTTTCTACATTTGTGCACAATTTTTTGTTTGAACACCTGTTTTCAGTTCTCCTGAGTGGAACTGCTGGTTCATACAATAATTTTATGTTTAACATTTTGAGGAACTGTCAAACTGTTTTCCACAGTGGCTGCACCCTTTTAAATTCCTGCCAGCAGTGTATGAGCATTCCAATTTCCATATTCTCACCAACACTTGTTATTTTATTATTGTTTGTTACAGCAAATCTAGTGGGTGTGAAGTGATATCTTATTACAGTTTTGATTTGCATTCCCCTAATGACCAATGTTGTTGAGCATCTTATCATGTGCTTCTTGGTTGGCCACTGGTATATCTTCTTGAGAGCACTGTCTTTTGTTCATTTTTAAATTGTGTTATGTTTTTATTAGTTAAAACATCAGAGTTCTTTAAGAATTCTTTATACAAGTCCTGCATTAGTTTTATAGGCATTGTATAACAAATTACCAAAAACTTGGCAGTTTAAAACAACAGAAATTTATTCTCTTGTGGTTTTGGAGGATAAAAATCTGAAATCAGTATGTTGACAGGATTGTGCCTCCTCGTAAGTCTCTAGGGAAGAACCTCCCTGTCACATCCGGCTTCTGGTGGCTCCAGGTGTTCCTTGGCTTGTAACTGCATGACTCCAGTCTCTACATCCATCTTCACATGGACTTATCCTTTCTATTCTTGTCTTCTCTTCTGTCTCATATTAGGGCACTTGTTATTGGATTTAGAGCCCATCCAGAGAATATCTATTAGAGAAGTTATTCTGCTTTTCAAAAATACTAGCACCAGCCACTACCCTCTTTACATAGGTCTGAGTTTCACATCTATGGTGTCATTATCTAAGCTACATTCTATTAATACCAAACTCTTACCTTTATACCTACAACCCTGGAGCTGGCACTTTTATCTTTAATTGCCTTTTTAATGATCCCTTAGTGTTTTAAGAAGTTTATTATTTTTAGTTCTTCAATTCTTCAGTATCTAGTTAACCATCTTCCAATGATACTAATTTATTAAAATAACAAGTATACTTTCTGTCTCCTAATTCAGAAATTTGTAGTTGAATTTGTCCCAGGAAGCAGACTGTCAATTATTGGGTTTCAGAATTGGCTTGGTCGTATCCTTGGGAATGAAAACTGCTTAGGTTGGATGCCTTAAATCTATCTGAACCAGATGGTGGGAGATAAACCGTGAAAATAAAATTTCTAGGGATCTAATGTTTAGCATCTTACTGGGCATTGCTAGATATTAAATACCTAATCTCTGGTCTCTAGTGACTGTGAGCTCAGTTACCCCTTACTAACTGAATGCTAACTCACTCCTCAAGTTGTGAAATTAAGATGCAAAAACAGCATTATATCATCAAGTGGAAAGAGATCAAATTTAGCAGGCCCAGAGGCACAAAGAAGTTGCATTAACTCATGAGTCAACTCCAACAACTACTGCTGCCCAATTTCCTTTTCTTCCTCAAAATACACCTCTGGCTCCATAGGGAGTTCCTTATGAGATAGGGCTGAGACAGGATACAAGCATCATGGTTAGTTTTCCAAAAAAAAGCTGAGATATAAACAGTATAGTTAGAGCAGAAAAGATTCCATCTTAAGGCTAAGATTCCATTTTAAAAACCAGGAAGTTAGGAAGTAAGATTCCTAATATATTCTTTACCAGACAGTAACTCACAAACAATAATAGACAATAACTCAACCCACTTTGGGTGCAGGGTGGGTGGTCTTGATTGATGTGTTCGCAGAGGAAGCCACTCTCCTGGGGAGGAACCAGATCAGTAAATTTCTTGTGTTAAGTTTATTTTGCAGAATTAGCTGGAGGATTGATAATAGAGAGGAGACATAGTGTTTCTCACCAGAGATAAGCATCTTGAGACCACTGGACAAGTCTACACCCTTTGTCATATTCCTGAAAAATGCTTAAAAGACAAAACCCCAGCCTTTTACCATGCCTCCGTTCTGAGAACACCCGCACTTTCCTTTTTTTAAGTGCATAACTTTAAATAAAGCTTTCTCACTGCTCAAACTTAATTGGGTTTTGTCTCTTTGCACTTTTCCAGTGGTTAGCATCTTTGTTCCTTTGCTATTTCATTTTATTTCCAAGTCTTCACTTAGTCTCCGCTTTACTCCTGATAAGTAGGGAGGTGCTGGCTGAGAGCTCGGATTTGGGCCTGCGAGTTCCCGTTGCCTGGGGGACCCTATGCAGAGACTTTCCTCTCCCTCCCTCTGCGCCTCTGCATTTTCCTGCTCTCTGCTGCCTGCAAGGCCACTGCCATTCATTTCTACTCTCCATTTCATGAACTCCGTCCTCACCTACACTTGTCTGACCTGCTCGAGAATTCTTTATTGTTCAGAGTCAAGAACCCTCCCAACTCCAGGCTGAAATTTCACCTGGTGCACAGGGACAGACCTCCTAGATGCATCTGCCCAACAATGCTTATAACCAGTAGACTTAAAAGTAAAAGTTTAATTTAAAATTAAAATTTTAGGTAGACTTAAAATTAAAACCGAATACACAGTTGGTTTTATATAATATGTTGGACAACTTAAGTGAAAGTCTCAGATTTTCATCCTCAGTTTAGTGAAGTGTTAAGGTCAGGTATGGTTAATACTATAATTACGGTCTTGAAGGACAGTGGTGTAGAGAAACTCCCATTGGAACAAATGCAAGCCGTGTATTTCTTGTCCACTTTTTGGCTAGAAGCATGGATATATACTGATTCTTAAACAGTAACTAATGGTTTGGTTAGAATGAACAGAATTGAAAGCCTAGTGACGAAAGAATTCCTGGAGGAGAATTCTGATGATGGGTCTCTTCTCAGATTATGAAAATTTAGGTGTCCTATGTGAATGCACACTATGGGGCAGCCAGTACAGGTGAAAATTTAGTAATCAGGTAGACAAATGACAAGTTTTGTACATGTTAACCTCTTTTCCCAAACACCCCAGGGCTTGCTGAGTGGTGCCAATACAAAATGACAAGGGTTGCTAAACAACATGGAACTCCTCACAAAGCTTAATCTGGCTATCAGCATTTATAAGCTACTAATGGTGAGCCACAGGTATGGCAGCTTACTGTGGGGCTCAGCAAACCATGTAGAGACAGGTTAATTATATTGAGGCTTTTCCATTATGGAGGAAGTGGAATTTTGACCTCATTAGAATCAACATGTATTATGGATATGCATTTTTTCCAACTATAATACTTCATCCATGGATTTAAGAAATGCTTTATCACAGTTGTGGTATTCTGCCCAACATTGCATCTGATCAAGGAATTTATTTTACAGTAAAACAAATGAGGCAATTGGCTTATGACCATAGATTCACTGATCTTACCACATACTGATCACCTATAAACAGCTGGTCTAATAGAATGGTAGAATGGCATACTGAAAACTCCTTTACGGCTTTTTTGGGAGATAAGATACTCATTCTCTGAATTAAGGGATCAGGATGTGAAAGTGGGAATAGATCCTCTTACTGTTATACCTAATAAGTCACTCATACAATTTTGTTTCCCATCCCTACCACTTTGAGCTCTGCTGGGTGAAAGATCTTTGTGCCTCAGGAGGGGATGCTTCCCTCAGAGTACACTATATTTTCATTAAATTGGAAATTAAGACTGACTATTGGCCATTTGAGTTTGGCTAGACAATATGCATAACTATAGCTCGTCTAGGTTAATATCTGTGAAGACAATTCTAATAGAAACCAATGAGAATTAAGGAGAATTTGCCTTATCCTGCAAATGTGTAAATACTAAGCTTGGATAGCATGGCAGAAAATGACTAAAATGTTTCAGTTGAGAGCATGTAGAACTTGGATTTTGTTGTGCCAAATTATATTACAAGACAATATAAACTGCATTTTTCATTCTTACGCCTTTCTACTTTCCTAATATTAGGAAATCATACAAATAGTATTTAACACTCAGGTTTGTCTTATAAGGACTGATAAAAAGATACTCAAGATTATGGGTAGGAAAAAAGTTGCTTAAAACATACAATGATGACAGTTCAGTGAATAAATTGGGTATGTACATGAGAATGAATTGAGGCTGTGGTCCAATGTAGAGGCAGCCAGATGGTTAACAATTAGTCCCTTAGTACTGTCTGTGTGTAGGCATGTCTTCGATGATGTCTCTCTTGTTCCCAATTTACACTGTATGATTAAATTAGATTGCAAATTATACTATTCCCAATGTATTTTTTATGTTGTTGGATTAATAGAGATACTCTATTGTGTAGAAATAATTTTGTGTTGTGTAGTGTCATTTAATAAATGAGCAGTCATAGAAATCAAATTGATCTTTGAATCCTTAAGTGAGTCCAAAATAAGGTGGCGTTATCTTGAGGAATGTTAATTTATATTTCTGAGTCTCATTTTCTTATTCACAATTTGGGAATACAACAAAAGCATTTAAACTAATACATATAACATAATCGCTTCAAGTAGGCAGTTAAGGATGATAAGTACATTGTTTTTATTCTGCCATTTCTTATATTTTGTTCTCATATTAAGAAAAATAAGAACTGCATATGTGCCATATTTTTACTTAGGACTTTTATTGATGATTCTTACAACTGAATTTCAATCCATTTAATTTATAATTCTGGAAAAAAGAGGCTAAATTTTAGTTATAATTTGAGACTTTTAAAAAATGTTTTTAATGACAGAATATAGTTAAATATACCATGATCAGTAAGTGTTATAGGTATTTGAATGGAAAAATTGGCTTCTATATATTCATTAAAATATATTTGTTGAGTTTTTATTACATATTAACCACTGTACTAAATACTGTTATTTTAAGAATTAATCAGGTAAGGCATACCCCTGTCCTTAAGGACCTTGCATTTTAAGACTTTTACATACATGGTTAATAATAGTTTAAAGCATAAATAGTAGTCCTTGAGACTGAGAAACCAAAGGAAATATCATTAGGTTTTCCTTTTTCCCTTATTGAGTTAATGGAAAGTGAAGACGGAAAAACCTCCACTATTATTCCTTATGTACTTTACCACTGTTATTTCATTCTCTTCATTGTTTTCCCTTACTACTTTCCATTAGCATTTGGATAGGAAGCTAAGTTAAAGAAAAAATAATAATTCAGTGGCCTCTTGAGGAGAGGTTAAGCAAAAAGTTTGAAGGAAAGAGTTATGTTATAGAAACACTTCCCAAATGGAGTAAGGAGAAAATTCAAGAGAAGTTTATTAAGATGCTATTCATCAGGATGGATGTATGGCTTTGTTGAGTGAATTTCAGGTTCACATTGAACATAGTTAAAGGTATGAGAAGACTGATTAGATAATTCCCTTGTAAAGAAGGATCATTAGTGTTTGGATTTTAGAGACTATTTCATGGTGTTTTCCTGGTTGATTCATAAATGTTGAAATTCCTTGAATTATGTTAACCCTATTCCTGTACTTGAAGATAGTCATAACATATAGATATCTATATATAAACTGAAGGCCTAGAATTTTCAACCTATTTTACGTGGTCAGTGTATTGTCAATTTGAAGTGCTTACAGTGAAGTTTCTTGGTGTTAAATATTTCTCTTGGTATGCATGTAATAGCTTCTTAATCTCTTCATGGCATTTTTTATCTCTTTATTTCTCAGAGTATAAATGGCTGGATTTAGGAGAGGTGTAATAACAGAGTAAAACACAGCAAGAAACTTGTCCACCCAGGTGATGCTGAGTGGCCACACATAGATGAAGATGCAGGGCCCAAAGAAGAGTACCACCACTGTGATGTGGGCAGTACAGGTAGAGAGTGCCCTAGATGCGCCAGATTTAGAGTTTTGGCGGACAGTGAGAAGGATGTATGTGTAGGATATCAGCAATAGCATAAAGCAGGTCATGGCCAGAACCCCACTATCAGCATTCATTAATATTCCTAAGTTGTATGAATCTATACAGGCATACTTGATTACCAGGGGTATATCACAGAAGAAGCTGTCAATTTCCCTGGGCCCACAGAAAGGCAATTGTACAATCACAACCATTTGACTCATGGCATGCACAAAGCCAGTGGTCCAGGAAAACACCACCAGCCCAGTGCATTTTTGTAGGCTCATAATAGTTGAATAGTGAAGTGGTCTGCAGATGGCCACATAGCGGTCATAGGCCATTACTACCAATAGCACCATCTCACCCCCTCCAACAAAATGCACAAAGAGGATCTGGCACATGCAGCCTCCAAAGGAAATAGTCTTCTTCTCCCTGAGAAAGTCTGTGATCATCTTAGGTGTGGTGACTGAAGAAAGCCACATATCAACAAAGGACAGGTTGGCTAACAAGAAGTACATGGGGGAATGGAGATGGGGATCAGTGATGATTAAGATCATGATGGCAATATTTCCAAATACAATGATCAAGTAAAACATAAAAAATATCATTAGGAATAAGACCTGCATATTCCACGAGTGGCAAAGTCCCAGAAGCACAAACTCTGACACTACAGACAGATTTCCTTCATCCATTTTGGTCAGTACGTCCTCTAAAATAACCTAGAGAGAAAGATAGGTTGTCAGTGGAATAGGAAAGGGTACTTAAATTTTAGAATTTGATTAAGATCTCTGTTTCACTGAAACTTAATTTTTAAAATTAGCATCTATATCCGAAGGTGAAAAGTATAATTGGGAACACAAATATTGGCAAATTATTCATGGCTTTACGCCCCAAAGAGAAGCTAAATGCCTAAGACTGGCTTTCCAACAAGCAGAGTCTGAGATGGGATTTTTAAGCAAATGATTAATTGAGAGGGTACACTCATAATTGAGAGGGTACACTCAAGAGAGTAGGGAAACCAGTACAGCAAAAGGAAGGGCTAAAAATAGACTGTGGTCCCCTGAAACTAGCTTCAGTCCACCACTCCAGTAAAAACAATCTGTGTGGGGCACCAGCAACAATCGTCATACTTAGTAACTAAAATTGTAGTCATCTGCTTAGGAAGATTATGGTGAACAGGTATTGAAATTCAGAACAAATGACATGGTGCAGAACTATACTTTCTCTGTATACATAATGGTTCCTTCAAGGTTCAGTTGAAACTCTTTTATAAGACACTGTAAAACTAAAATTTTAGCTTATTATTCTAAGATATATATTTTTATCTAAGATATATACACATATATATGTATCTTTAGGAGAGAAGCTATATAGAAGGTCTTATAATAAATACCTTGGCATGATAATTCAAATGTAAAATCAAGCACATAATTTATCAAGATAATGAACAGAATTAATTAATAAACTAAATGTATTAGAAAAAAAAGGTCAGTGGAGAGTTATGTGAGAAAGGGATTAATCAGAGTGAAAGGCAACTCAGCCTTAGATTCTAACTTGAACTCTGCATGGAAGTGCCTAGTAACTCAGGTTTATCAATAGGAAATATTTACTTTCAATTACATCAATGGATTCCAGGAAACCCTTAGGTTTTGATATATTGCCATATCTTCTCTAAGATGAGACTAAATAGTAGGCATGTGAAAGCAAAATATATCTTTGTTAGTGCTGAGTGAACATGAAGTTAAAACTTCAGAGATTGCTATTTATTTACCTCCCAATGTAATAATGATGTTAATATTCATTCTTAAGTAAATTGAGAAGTCCTCTCAAGCTGGGCGGCAGAAAGGCAAGCATATCTCTCTTCCCCCTTTATTATTTATTTCCCTTGGCTTTGTTTTGCTTTTTGTGTGTATATCATCATCTTTTATCTTCTGAAATCTCAAGGGTGGTGCCAAGAGGAGCAGGTGAACAATGAAAGTCGTTACCTTATGAGCACGTTTCCCCTTCCCTTATCCTGAGAACTCAGGGGCATAGGGTAAGGATGGAAGAAAGGTAGTCCTAAAGAAATTAGATAACGAACACACTACTGTGGAAAAGGAGGCGTGTGTTAATAGTCTTGCAACTCACAAATAAACTTATCCTCCATAATAGAGATTTGTTTAATTTCTGAAAAAATATCCCAGTATTACACCTAAAAGACTTATGTCCCCTGAGAAACTTGAAGATTTTGACCTTTACCTTAATTTTTGCCCACAAACCTTCCCCAGATTAGTTTTCAATAATGAGTTCTGTATCTGTTGGAATAAACGGCATAGAAGATCGCTAATAGCAAAAGCAGGATTTCAGCTATGTTTGAGAATGGAATTTAATAAACGATGATACATTGCTAGGGAACAATTTACCAATGAGAAACCACATTGTTTTTTATTAGTTTTGAAATTGTTAATATTTCATAACATTGGTGCATTGTTATTTATCAATACAAATCCAAAATTTAGGATTATATTATCAATAAATTATAGTTTTGTATTACAAAACAATTTAGTATCTAACAGCTAAGGGTTGTTAATATTAATTGATTAGTATTAGTTATTCTACTAATTTGTAGAATAACCATGCACCTTTTTAATTAGATCTAGTCTGAATCTAAATCTATTGGGTATTGACCTTATGACCTAGAGCTAAACCTATTTCTGTTTCCATTTCCTCATCTGTAAAAATCACTTAATCTGATGGAATTGTTTGAAGATGAGTCAGAAAATAAACAGAAAGCACTTAAACTTTTCTGATACTCAGTGCATGTTTAATAAATATTAATTACCTTCTTTATTCATTAAAAGGCAACTGAGAGCAGTTCAGTTTCCAAAGTTAGTGGCAATCATCTTAGTGAACAGCTACCTTCTCCAAGCAAAATGTATAGAACCACCTTTGAAGTACCTGCTTCTTACATTTTCTCTGAATTAGCAGGCACACCTAGCAATCCTGTCGTAGGTACAGGCGCAAAATAAGCCTCAGACGTGCTGCTGGCCTTCCAGTGGCTTAATCACTTCTTCACCCTTCACTTCTGCTGTTGTTCAGGAAGGGTTATTAACATTTTAAGAAGATCTATAAGGGTAATCTCACATTCTATTAAAGCAACTATGGAATTCTTCCTTGTAACTCAGCCAGAATTTTCACAAAAGAGAATAATGATAACTTTGGGATTAGTGAAACTGAAAACTTTGGGAAAGGAGACAAATTGAGTTGCTCTTTTAGGACTATGAAAATATAGCAACATTTTCCATCCCCTCTAGATGCAATGTCCTTCTATTAAGCTTTTCAAAATTATAATAATCCTAAAACTGTGAGATTCTCAACATTTATATTTTTACAAGGAAAAATTTGGACTCAGAGAATTTAATAGATTGCCCTAGACACACACTGGGTGAGGTGCACAGGGAAATAGTCCAAGGTCCTCCCACTATTTCCTTTCTGGTTATGAGTTTTAATTCTATTTCCATAGTAATGGAATATCATACCACTTTTCACTGGATATACAACCCTCTTTACCTCTATCTTTATGTTAAAAGTTATCTTAGCATATAATACTTATCTGATATGAAAACCTTTATCTTCTTAAATGGCAAGATCCATTTGAGTCACAATAGCTGGAAATGCTATTATCAAGTAGCTTTCAAAGAGCTGTGATCTCCCAGAGTAAACCTGAGAGCATCTCTGAGGCACTGCGTTGTGTGGCACACACACTGCTGTTAAAGAGACCCTAGAAACTCCAGCAGAAAGAAGACAGGAAGAGAAAACCTGCAAATGACCTTCTTAAAAGTCATAACTCAACTCTGAGCAAGTGGGAATGCATGATACAGAAACATTGAAATACTTAAAAATTGTTTTATAGAAGAGAGTCACAGAGAACAACTGATAACTTACTAAACAGGTATTTTGTCTAGTATCAGATTATTTTTTCTTTGTTTCTTCTGCTGTATGTTCAAAATGACATCCATTGTTGGGTGGGTACAGTATGAAGAGCTTTCCCTCAGCTTGACATATATTCACTACTGGAGAGAACCCTTTGGGTGAAATTCCCCTATTCTATGCTCTGGGCAAAACAAGATCATGTAAATGACTTACATTGGGCACTCTTGGGAACTTCTTTGTCAAGAGTGATAACTTTTGCATCTTCTGGAAAACTATAACACGGTGACAAGAAAAATCACATATAAAATCGCTGTGCATTAAACACTTGTGAAGTTTTAAATTATTTATCATTTAACTTAAAAGTACTAAGGTGTCTTCTGCAGTCTTAATCTCTAACTAGGTCTATATCATCATATTCAATTAAGGTTTTTGTTCCAGTTGCAAGAGACAGCATATCCTGACCACTGTGATACATGAGTACCAACAGAAAACGCTAAGATGCATGGAATGCCCCAGGGCATGTCAGTGTTGTCTAAATAAGCAGTTAATACTGGTCAGCTGACTGATTTGTTTCAAAATTATCTGTGATTACCTGAGGTCCTGACAATTATGCACAGGGTGTCAAATTATTAAGATATCTTTAGATTTTCTTTAAAAGGATATAGATACTAGTTTAAGGTATATATATTTTGACCTCTTAGATTTTTTTCTTTTTTTATTAAGGTATCATTGGTATACAATCTTTTTTTTTTATTAAGGTATTATTGATATACACTCTTATTAAGGTTTCACATGAAAAAACAATGTGGCTACTACTTTTACCCATATTATCAAGTCCACACCCATACCCCAATGCAGTCACTGTCCATCAGTGTAGTAAGATGCCACAGATTCACTATTTGCCTTCTCTGTGCAACACTGTTTTCCCTGTAACTCCACCACACCATGCGTACTAAACAAATTACCCTGCAATCCCCTTCTCCCTCCCTCCCCATCCGCCTTCCCACACCCCTCCCCTTTGGTAACCACTAGTCCCTTCTTGGAGTCTCTGAGTCTGCTGCTATTTTGTTCCTTCAATTTTGCTGCGTTGTTGTACTCCACAAATGAGGGAAATCATTTGGCACTTGTCTTTCTCTGCCAGGCTTAATTTCACTGAGCGTAATATTCTCCAGCTCCATCCATGTTGTTGCAAATAGTATGATTTGTTTCTTTCTTATGGCTGAATAGTATTCCATTGTGTATATGTACCACCTCTTCTTTATCCATTCATCTACTGATGGACACTTAGGTTGCTTCCATATCTTGGCTATTGTAAAAAAGTGCTGCGATAAACACAGGGGTGCATATGTCTCTTTGAATCTGAGATGTTGTATTCTTTGGGTAAATTTCAAGGAGTGGGATTCCAGGCTCAAATGGTATTTCTATTTTTAGTTTTTTGAGGAGCCTCCATATTGCTTCCGATCAACAGTGTAGGAGGGTTCCCCTTTCTCCGCATCCTCCCCAGCATTTGTTGTTCTTAGTCTTTTCGATGATGGCCATCCTTACTGGTGTGAGGTGATATCTCATTGTGGTTTTAATTTGCATTTCCGTGATGATTAGTGATGTGGAGCACCTTTTCATGTGACTGTTGGCCATCTGAATTTCTTCTTTGGAGAATTGTCTCTTCATATCCTCTTCGCATTTTTTAATCGATTTGCTTTTTGGGTGTTGAGGTGTGTGAGTTCTTTATATATTTTGGATGTTAACCCCTTGTCAGATATATCATTTACAAATATATTCTCCCATACTGTAGGATGCCTTTTTGTTCTGTTGATGGTGTCCTTTGCCATACACAAGCTTTTTACTTTGATGTAGTCACATGTGTTCATTTTTCCTTTTGTTTCCCTTGCTTGAGGAAATATGTTCAGGAAGAAGTTGCTCATGCTTATATTCAGGAGATTTTTGCCTATGTTGTCTTCTAAGAGCTTTATGGTTTCATGACTTACATTGAGGTCTTTGATCCACTTTGAGTTTACTTTTGTGTATGAGGTTAAACAATAATCCAGTTTCATTCTCTTGCATGTAGCTGTCCAGTTTTGCCAACACCAGTTGTTGAAGAGGCTGTCATTTCCCCATTGTATGTCCATGGCTCCTTTATCGTATATTAATTGACCATATATGGTTGGGTTCATATCAGGACTCTCTTGTCTGTTCCATTGGTCTATGGGTTTGTTGTTGTGTCAGTACCAAATTGTCTTGATTACTATGGCTTTGTAGTAGAGCTTGAAGTTGGGGAGCATAATCCCCCCAGCTTTATTCTTCCTTCACAGGATTGCTTTGGCTATTCGGGGTCTTTTGTGGTTCCATATGAATTTTAGAATGATTTTCTCTAGTTCATTGAAGAATGCTGTTGGTATTTGATAGGGATTGCATTAAATCTGTAGATTGCTTCAGGTAGAATGGCCATTTTGACAATATTAATTCTTTCTACCCATGAGCATGGGATGTATTTCCATTTATTGGTATCTTCTTTAATTTCTCTCATGAGTGTCTTGTAGTTTTCAGAGTATAGGTCTTTCACTTCCTTGGTTAGCTTTATTTTTAGGTATTTTATTCTTTTTGATGCAACTGTGAATGGAACTGTTTTCCTAATTTCCCTCTCTGCTAGTTCATTGTTAGTATATAGGAATGCCACAGATTTCTGCGTATTAATTTTGTATCCTGTAACTATGCTGAATTCAGATATTAGATCTAGTAGTTTTGGAGTGGATTCTGTAGGGTTTTTTATGTACAATATCATGTCATCTGCAAAGAGGGACAGTTTAACTTCTTCCTTGCCAGTCTGGATGCCTTTTATTTCTTTGTGTTGTCTGATTCCCATGGCTAGGACCTCCAATACTGTGTTGAATAGAAGTAGGGAGAGTGGGCATCCTTGTCTTGTTCCCAATCTTAAAGGAAAAGCTTTGAACTTCTCACTGTTAAGTATAATGTTGGCAGTAGTTTTGTCTTATATGGCCTTATTATTTGAGGTACTTGCCCTCTATATCCATTTTGTTGAGAGTTTTTATCATGAATGGGTGTTGAATTTTGTCAAATGGTTTTTCAGCATCTATGGAGATGATCATGTGGTTTTTGTCTTTCTTTTTGTTGATGTGGTGGATGATGTTGATGGATTTTCAAATGTTGTACCATCCTTGCATCCCTGGAATAAATCTTATTTGATCATGATGGATGATCTTTTTGATGTATTTTTGAATTCAGTTTGCTAAAATTTTGTTGAGTACTTTTGCATGTATGTTCATCAGGTATATTGGTCTGTAATTTTCTTTTTTGTGGTGTCTTTGCCTGGTTTTGGTATTAGAGTGATGCTGGCCACCTGGAATGAATTTGCAAGTATTCCCTCTTTTTCCACTTTTTGGAAAACTTTACAGAGGATGGTATTAGGTCTTCACTAAGTGTTTGACAAAATTCAGCTGTAAAGCCATCTGGTCCAGGAGTTTTGCTCTTAGGTAGTTTTTTGATTGCCAATTCAGTTTTTTTTGCTGGTAATTCGTACATTCCGATTTTCTGTTTCTTTCTGGGCCAGCCTTGGAATGTTGTATTTTTCTAGAAAGCTGTCCATTTCTTCTTGGTTATTCAGTTTGTTAGCATATAATTTTTTACTGTATTCTGTAATAATTCTTTGTATTTCTGAGGTGTCCATGGTGATTTTTTCCTTTCTCATTACTGATTCTGTTTATGTGTGTAAACTCTCTATTTTTCTTGATAAGTCTAGATAGGGGTTAATCTATTTTGTTTATTTTCTCGAAGAACCAGCTCCTGATTTCATTGATTCTTTCTATTGCTTTATTCTTCTCGATTTTATTTATTTCTGTTCTAATCTTTATTATGTCCCTCCTTCTACTGACTTTGGGCCTCATTTGTTCTTCTTTTTCTAGTTTCATTAATTGTGAGTTTAGACTGCTCATATGGGATTGTTCTTTCTTGAGGTAGGCCTGTATTGCAGTATACTTTCCTCTTAGCACGGCCTTTGCTGCATCCCACAGATTTTGCAGTGTTGAATTATTGTTGTCATTTGTTTCCATATATTGCTTGATCTCTGTTTTTATTTGGTCATTGACCCATTGGTTATTTAGTAGCATGTTCTGAAGCCTCCATGTATTCTTGGGATTTTTCATTTTCTTTGCATAATTCATTTCTAGTTTCATACCTTTGTGGTCTGAGAAACTCGTTGGTACAATTTCAATGTTTTTGAATTTACCAAGACTCTCTTTGTGGCCTAGGATATAATCTATTCTTGAAAATGTTCCATGTGCACTTGAGAAGAATGTATATTCTGCTTCTTTTGGGCATAGAGTTCTGTAGATGTCTGTTACGTCCATCTGTTCTAATGTGTTGTTCAGTGCTTCTGTCTCCTTATTTATTTTCTGTCTGGTTGATCTATCCTTTGGAGTGAGTGGAGTGTTGAAGTCTCCTAGAATGAATGCATTGCATTCTATTTTCCCTTTTAATTCTGTTAGTATTTGTTTCACATATGTAGGTGCTCCTGTGTTGGGTCCCTAGATATTTATAATGGTTATATCCTCTTGTTGGATTGACCCTTTTATCATTATGTAATGTCCTTCTTTGTCTCTTGTGACTTTCTTTGTTTTGAAGTCTATTTTGTCTGATACAAGTACTGCAATTCCTGCTTTTTTCTCCCTATTAGTTGCATGAAATATCTTTTTCCATCCCTTTACTTTCAGTCTGTGTATGTCTTTGGGTTTGAAGTGAGTCTCTTGTAGGCAGCATATCGATGGGTCTTGTTTTTTTTATCCATTCAGTGACTCTGTGTCTTTTGATTGGTGCATTCAGACCATTTACATTTAGGGTGATTATCTGTAGGTATGTACTTATTGCCATTGCAGGCTTTAGATTCATGGTTACCAAAGGCTCAAGGGCAATCCCTTACTATCTATCAGTCCAATTTAACTCACTTCATATGCTATTAGAAACACAAACTGAAGGTTCTTTTTTTTCTGCCTTTTTCTTCCTCCTCCATTCTTTATATATTAGGTATTATATTCTGTACTCTTTGTCTATCCCTTGATTGAGTTTGGGGATAGTTTATTTAATTTTGCATTTGCTTAGTAATGAACTGTTCTATTTTCTTTACAGTGGTTTTATTACCTCTGGTGACAGCTATTAAACCTTAGGAACACTTCCCCCTATAGCATTCCCTCCTAAATACACTGTAGAAATGGTTTGTGGGAGGTAAATTCTCTTAGCTTTTGCCTATCTGAAAATTGTTTAATCCCTCCTTATCAAATTTAAATGATAACCTTTCCGGGTAAAGTATTCTTGGTTTGAGGCCCTTCTGCTCCATTGCATTAAATACATCATGCCGCTCCCTTCTGGCCTGTAAGGTTTCTGCTGAGAAGTCTGATGATAGCCTGATGGGCTTTCCTTTGTATGTGATTTTATTTCTCTCTCTGGCTACTTTTAATAGTCAGTCCTTATCCTTGATCTTTGCCATTTTAATTACTGTATGTCTTGGTGTTGTCTTTCTTTGGTCCCTTGTGTTGGGAGATCTGTGCACCTCCATGACCTGAGAGACTTCTCTTCCCCCGTATTGGGGAAGTTTTCAGCAATTACCTCCTCAAAGACACTTTCTATCCCTTTTCTCTCTCTTCCTCTTCTGGTACCCCTTGTTCGGATTGGATTGGTCACCCAGTTCTCTCAATATTCTTTCATTCTTAGAGATCCTTTTTTCTCTCTGTGCCTCAGCTTCTTTGTATTCCTCTCCTCTAATTTTTTTTCATTTATCGCCTCCTCCACCATATCTAATCTGCTTTTAAAACTTCCCATTGTATGTTTTATTTGTGAGACTGTGTTCCATAATGATTGGACCTTTGGCCGAATTCCTCCCTGAGTTCTTGAATATTTTTCTGTACCTCCATGAGCATGTTAATGATTTTTATTTTGAAATCCCTTTCAGGCAGATTCATGAAGTCAATTTCATTTGTATCCTACTCAGGGGTTTTATTCATATTCATACTTTTACTTTGAACCAGGTTCCTTTGGCGTTTCATATTTGTATATGGCGCCCTCTAGTGCCCAGAAGCTCTACTCTCTAGAACTGCTCAGCCCTTGAACAATGTCAGGGGTCATAGGGGAGTGGTATTGGTGCACGGGCGGAGGAAAGAGCTGTTTCCTGCTTCCTGGCTGCTGTGCCTGTCTCCACTGCCAGAAGCAGTGGGCTGAACACACAGGTATAAGCCTCTATGCTTTGTGTTTGTAGTTACTGTAGACAGGGCTTCCCTCTGGCTGGCCTAATGCCAGGGTAGGATTTGCCAGTTTGAAAGCCAGGTGGGGCTGGCTGGCAGAAAGGCGCAGTAGGCTGCTTATCACGGAGTGGGTCCTTGGAGCTGTGTAGCCAGGCAGGGAGCTGGAGTGCCTGAAGATGGTGAAATTTCCTAACCTGTTGGGCAGGGTGCACCCGCACAAGTTTGTCTACCTGTTGTTTCTCCTGAGCAGTAAGCTCTGTGCAATTCTTGCCCCTTAGCAGCTGTCTTGCTGTTAGGAAGTCTCTCAGACTGCCTGCCTTTCTTTTGTCCTAGAGCTGCCAGATATGGATCCCTACTTTCCACAAGCAACTGGAATCTCAGTCTCTCCAGGTATTATGCCTGTCTTAGCCTTTCAACCCCCTACTCACGAGAGTACCATGAAAATCCCATGAAATGTAGGTTTTTGCTCCCAGATCAGATCTCCGGTGTTAGGTATTAAGTAGTCCCAGGCCTCCACTCCCTCCCTGCTCTGTTTTTCTTCCTCCCCCTGGAGACTGTGGTGGAGGAACAGCTTGGGTCCCGCCCGGCCACGGCTTTGGTACATTACCCTGTTCTGTGAGGTTTATTCTTTTCTCCTGGTGTACGCAGGTTGGCACAGTCCTCTTTCCTGTTGCTCTTTCAGGGTTAGTTGTATTAGTTATATTTTTGTACTGTATGCAGTTTTAGGAGGAAGCCACTGTCTCACCTCTCACGCCTCCATCTTTAATCCTCTCCTGGTATACAATCTTATTGTATATCAAAGTTTCACATGAGCAACATTGTGGTTACAACATTCACCCATGTTATCAAGTCCTCCCACCAACCCCCTTGCAATCACTGTCCATCAGCATAGGAGGATGCTACAGATTGACCTCTTAGACTTTTAAAACAACTTTATTCTCATATAATTAACATATATCAAATTGCTCATATCTACAGTGTACAGTTTGATAAGTTTTGACATATGTATCCAACCATGAGAATATCTTCACAATAAAGACAGTGAATGTACCTACCATCCCCCCAAAGTTCCTTGACCATCCCCCTTTTCCATCCCTTCACACATCTTTCCTCCCCAGATGACTGTCAATCTGGTTTATCTATGGCTGTATGTTAATTTGCATTCTCTAGAGTTTTATAGAAGTTGAGTCATGTAGTATCTATACTCTTTTTTGTCTGACTTCATTCACTCAGCATACTTTAGATAATTTTCATGTTATTGTGTGTTTCAATAGTGCATCCTTTTTATCGTTCAGTAGTATTCCATGGTATATGTATGTTACAATTTGTTAGTTGATTCATCTGCTAAGGGACATTTGAGTTATTTACAGTTTTCAGCTATTTCAAATAAAGCTGCTATGAACATTTGTATATACATCTCTGTGTAACTTGAATCCTTTTAAATTTATGGAGACTTACGTTATGGCCCAGAATATAGTCTAACTTGATAAATGTTCTGTGTGTATTTCATAAGCATAACATCTTCTGATGTTTTGGTTTAAATGTTCTATAATGTCAGTTATATCAAATTTGTTATAGTGTTCTCCAGGTCTACTACATCTCTGTTGAATGTTTTTGTGCTTGTTCTGTCAATTATTGAAAAAGGGGCAAGGAAGTCTTGTTGGATCACAACCTCAGGAGTTTCCCAGGTGTGACCTGAAACCAGCCCCCATACTCACAGAAGACAAGGAGACAGTTAAAAAAGTGGCAGGCCACTCTAGATTGGTGGGTAAGTTTAATAAGCCAGGGAACATACATATGAGGCTTGTCTTGGGTGGCTGCATGATGAGTAGATTTCTGCACCTGCCCATCAAATCTTAAAAGTTTATATAGAGGCCTTAACAGGATTCAGTCACATTTCCCATCCACTTAGTCTCAACACTGCATAACTATTTCAAGGCGGTATCGTGGAGCAGCTACTGGGAGCAGGGAAGGCAAGTGGAATGCACATTCCAAGGATAGGGGAGGAGGGGGAGGAGCCTCTGATTGCTCAGGTCCAGCACAAGGGCCGACTATAGCAATGTAGTCCATGTGGGTGGGTTGCCCCAACTTGACCTATGTGTATACCAGATGTTGGTAGGAAATTCTTCCATTCCCTCTCTACAAGCTGCAGGGACCACCACAGGAATAACAAGCAGCATCTGGGAGATTCTGTGTACTCGGTAGGGTGTAATAACATCCTCATTTATCAAAGCCAGTGGGCTGGTGGACAAAGTATTCCTCTGATGCAAATAACATGCCACTTATTAAAAGTAGGGGTTTGAGCCATGGCAGAAGTGGGTCAGTGGAATATTGTCAACCCACCCCTTGGTATAAAGTGAATTTCTTACCATGATATACTGTTCCTTTGTGAGAGGCTCTACCTGGAAGAGCAATGTGTACATTGCTAACAACTGTTGCTCTGTGGTTTTTTTGGGGGTGGGGTGGGGTGTTTTACCCCCTTCCAGAACTGGGACCAGTATCCTAGATGTATTCTCTCCTTCTCTTGTCTCTGCCACAGTGCCTGACACATACTTCTGAAAGTTGCTGGCACATTTAACTCAAATGGTAGCCCTGCTTGGGAGATGCTCAGAGCTTTAATCTGCTTCACTTGTATTTTTGTCTAATCAGATAATCAGAGGTGGGTTCCTGCTCCAATCCCTAGTGCCACATGTATCCTTTCTCCAGAAAGCATAACGGACAGAGGCACTGTGCCAGGTGGGGAATAAAAGTCCTCCAAATCCCCTAAATTCCTTCATGTATCTTGTCTTTTTGATATCAAACATTCTGACTGGTGAGAAGTTATATCTCATTATGGTTTTGATTTGCATCTCCCTGATGGTTAGCGATATTGAACATCTTTTCATGTGACCATCTGTATATCTTTGGAAAAGTGTCTGTTTAAGTCCTCTACCATTTTTTAAACTGGATTTTTTTTTTGGTGTTGAGTTGCATAAGTTCTTTATATATTTTGGATGTTAACCTTTTATTGGATATATCATTTGCAAATACCTCATGAACTATTGGTGGGAATATAAATTCATACAGCCACTATGGAAAATAGTATACAGGTTCCTCAAAAAAATTAAAAATAGAAATACCATAAAACCCAATAATTCCACTTCTGGGCATCTGCCTGAAGAAAACAAATCACTAATGTGAAAAGATATATGCACTCTTTTGTTTATTGCAACATTATTTACAATAGCCAAGATATGGAAGCAACCTAAGTGTCCATTGACAGATGAATGAATGAGGATGTACATATATACAATGGAATATTACTCAGCCATAAAAAGAATGAAGTCTTCTTTCAACAACAAGGATGAACCTGGAGGTTATTATGCTAAATTAAATCATTCAGATAAAGAGAAATCCCATATGATTTCCTTATATGTAGAATCTAAAAAAATAAAACAAACATCATATAAGAAGTAGACTCATAAATACAAAGACCAAACTGGTGGTTGCCTTAGGGGAAGGAGGTAGGGGATAAGTGAGATAGCTGAAGGAGATAATACAAATTTCCAGTTGTAAAATAAATGTCATGGAGATGAAAAGTAAAGCATAGACAATATAGTCAATAATTGTGTAATATCTTTCTATGGGGACATATGGGAACTACACTTATCACGGTGAGCATTTTGTCATGTATATAATTGTTGAGTCATGATGTTGTACACCTGAAACTAATATAATACTGTACATCAACTATATTTTAATAAATAGGAAAAAGAAGGAAAGAAAGAAAAGACAAACCCAAAATCTCTACAAAGGCTTGCATCTCCTTTAGAATTGGGTATGCTTCCATCTTAACAGACACAGCTTCTGGAACAACATGCATCTTACCCAACCAAACAACTTTGAAACTTTACAGCAGTACCTGGTCCTTGAATCTTCTGAGAGTTCATCACCCATCTTCTCCCTCACAGATGTTCCAACAAAGCATGCAGCAGAGTGTCCTGCAGCAGAGGCAAGTCTTCACATGTCAACACTATATCATTAATGTACAGTGTCCATTTTATTGATGTGGGGAAGGAGAACAGGGACAGGTCTTGGGCTACCATCCCGTGACATGTTGTAGGGCTATGCAGGTAGCCTTGGGGAAGCATTTGAAAGGTTGATTATTGTCCTTCCCACATGAAGGCAAATGATCATAGTTATTAGAAATTTGTACTTAGTTATTAGAAACTTGTATCAAAGTCTTTTCCATGAATCTCCTTGAAGGTGAAGCACTTTTGCAGAAGCACTTTTTGCCAAAGCATCAGAATAAAACACTGTTTGCAAAGGCAAGACTTAAAAATGTACATGGTTAAAGATCTGATGAGAATTCATTATAAAGCAATGGAAAGGAATCTGGCTGTTTATGTGACATTTTAAAATTATGACTCATTCATTAAACAAGGACATATCAGATTTTAAAGGAATTTCATATAAATAATGCCCTAAAGATAGTTTAGCATTGCTTATTTGACAATGCTTTCCATGAAATTTAAAATTACAAAAAGCTACATAGTTTAAAAAATGTAGCTCTTTTAAAATAGAAAAGACTTGGTTTTCTTAGGTAATCAAAGACCTGAAAAAGACAGGACAGACACAGAATTTTTGTTTTCTAGGCAGATTACATTAAAGGTAAAGAAAAATCTTGTTTACAGTTCCTTACTAAGAGATCAATAATTTATGAAAGCTCTGTCCTTTTAACAGCGAGAAAGCCAAATTATATTTTTCCACCTGTGTACTTTGGATATTAAAACTCTGCTTTTTATCCTTTTTAACTTAAATAAATCCATTCCAATGTTAGCTTGATCACAAATAAAATTCCTCTCTCATTCCTTTTCTACAAACCTTCTAGAACTTTCTATATCTGTTCAGCTTTGTCCTATTTTTATTTTTACTATGGAAAAATCATTTACTTTAGGCCAAAGTACTTTTTTCTCCCTTTACCAAAAAGCCCCCCATGTCCCCATACATTTCCTTATCCAAACAAAAGTGAGCAAAAACCATTCTATTTTCCTTATCTACTTTTCGTATATACTAATTTTCTTTCATTCTTATTATTTCTAGTAGTTTTGTAAAAAACCTTAGTTTAGCTCTTTTACAAATCAATTTTGGTGATACTCTCTGCAGGTAGGAAAGCATCACAACACATATATAACAAACATCCATAGACATACATAAACATAGAGAGACATACACAGAAAAACTCCCCGTATTTTTCATTCCAAAACTTTAGCCATGAATCAGGTACCCACTCACATGGCTAAAGCTTTTGACTGATATTTGTGATCTTATGGAGGCTATGGACAAGATTTTTGGGCAAGGGAACTTCTACAGCAGTCTTTCTTTTTAACACCCACCCCGCCCCACACACTCTACCCCCCACCACCTTTTTTTTTCCTTCAGTCTCTGCAAGCAGTGTTTTGGTTATTTCCTGGGGTGTTTACATTTGAAAGACATGATAAAATTTGCAACTTCAAGGGACAGAGAGGAATATAAATTTTTTCCTAGACATCTAGAGATAATTGTTATTTGTAATTTTCTTTTGTATTTGGAGTTAATTAGGAATAAGTTTTCTCTGAGGGGTAATTGTTATTTGGAATTTTCCTTTGTATTAGGGGTTGGATGGCATGGGGTATTTCGTCCATTTCCTCATCAGTCACCACAACATCCCCCTCTTCATGCTCATTACTTTCCCAGAGACACCACCTCTTAGCATCCTAATCAGGCTTTGCCACAGAAGCCAGGATCTTATCTGTGGCATCTTGTGCCCTGGTAGATTTGCAAAACAGCACTCTAAGTTCTCCATATGTATTTGAGTCTATTTCTAGGCCTCCTGTTCTGTTCCATTGTTATTTGTCTATGCTTTTGACAATGCCATACTATCCTGCTTACTGTAGTTCTATAGTTAAATCTTAAAGTTGAGTAGCATCAGTTCTCTGTTCTTTTCCTTCATCCTTTCATTTTTAACTTGTTTATGCCTTTATATTTAAAGTGTGTTTCTGGTATGTAGTACATAGTTGAGTCTATATCCATGAGAAGTATTAGTTGGTAGTTTTTTTTTCCGATTTGTTATTTTTTAATTTAATTAATTTATTTTACAATTTTTAAATTAAATTGTTATTGATAGATACTCTTATGAAGGTTTCACATGAAAAACAATGTTACTACATTCACTCATATTATTGAGTTCCTCCTATCCCCCCCATACTCCGTTTTCTTATTTTATGCTGTCTTTGTGTGGCTTTGGTATCAGGGTAAAATTGCTCCCATAGAATGAGTTGTGAAGTGTTCCCTACTCCTCTATTTTCTGGAGGAGTTTGTGAAGAATTGGTATTATTTCTTCTTTAAATATATATATATATTTTTTACCAGTGAAGCCATCAGGGTCTGGACTTGTCCTTTGTGAAGTTTTTAAATTACTAAGAAAACATCTTTATTTCTTATATGCCTCTTCAGATTTTCTATTTCTTCATGTGTCTTTTTAGGCATTTGTCCATTTCCTATAAGTCATCTAATTTGTCACTGTATATAACTATTCATAGTATTCCTTCATTATACCTTTATTTTTGTAAGGTCATTAGAGATGCTCCCAGTGTGATCTTGATTGTTTTAAGCAATAAGCCCTGGGCATGAATTTTCCATGTTGTTTTCCAAATAAAGTCAGCTCCTTCAGACAGTACCATGGAGCTTCCAGGTCCGTCTGTCTGCCATGCTTACACTGGGCAGACCTCCATAATATGGAGCCAGAGTCAGGTGGGGTGATAGGAGGCACCAGTTATCAAAGCCTTCCTTGGCCCAGCCAGGATGGATTCCCTTTATCCCAGGTCTGCAGCTTGGAGGGACAATGGGAGCTACCTGTCTTTATGAGATGTACCACCTTCTGCAGGAAAGAACTTCCACAGCACAGAGCTGGGAGAGATAGGAGCATATCCTGACTAAAATATCATTTATTCCCCCTATAGATTCCCTGTATTCTTACTATGATTCCCCCTATTCTTACTATGATTTTTGAATAAACATTTCTCAATTTTTTGTATACCCTCTGGTCACTTTCCAGAGACTGCAAAGGGTTGTTTTTTTGGTCTGAAAATTATGTTCGGTTTTATTAGATTTTCTGAAGAGATGATTGTCCAAGCTTCTCACATAGGCATTGTGGATTTCCTGCCTCTAGTTTATTTCTTTTTATTGCTTAATGTATGGATAGATCACATTTTGTTCATCCATTTGGGTTATTGCAAGTGTTGGTGATTATAAATTGAGCTGCTATGAACATTTGCATAGTCTTTGTGTGGAATTCAGGCAGTAACTTGTTCCTTTAAGAATGTGACTTCCCTAGGTAGCAGTTACTGCAGATTCTGGGACTCCAGCTAGAACTCTAAATCTTCAGGGCACTGCCTTATACTTAGACCTATTTTCATTTTCCATTTACAGAAACAGGACTTTCTTCAAAGTTGTTTTCTCCTATTGGCCAATACTCCTTAAATCTCATTACAGTATGATCAAAGCGTGTCTGAAAAGTTATAAAATGTGTACAATCTCTGTATCTTCTAGATCATTTTCCCTGTCATTCTCTGCCATTTCCCCTATCTATTCCTTGTCTCCATACCCACCAGGACACCATTTCCCCAGGGTTTTAATCTCAGCTATTTGTCATAGGAGAAAGGAGTTAATAAACTCACTTATGGTGTGATATACATGACTGAAAACAAGCAAATATGGTACTATT
This sequence comes from Smutsia gigantea, assembly GCA_032199065.1. Lineage (NCBI taxonomy): Eukaryota > Metazoa > Chordata > Mammalia > Pholidota > Manidae > Smutsia > Smutsia gigantea. The sequence goes on from JAVSCE010017438.1 coordinate 49,245, forward strand.
CATATTTTTGTATACTTAAATAATGTATGTTTTTAAAAGGAAATGGTTTATCACTAAAAGAATGACAGAAAGTAGTGGAATTTCAGTTCGTGTGGTTGACTATACTGAGTGAGCATTTTGGGGAAGGGACTCTTCTGGTCACTACTGAACATACCCAGGTATGTGCACATAGGTGTGTGACCACCTATAAAGCTGTCCCTGTGCTTCCTCCTCTGGCAGCGGTAAGAGCTTCCATCATGGATGTGTCGAATAGAACTCTCACTTTTGTGGGACACCCAAGTTCTCTAAATACCATGGCTTCTTTCCTACACTCTAGTTGTTGTGGCTGACACAGAAAGTCTGCTATCACAGCTCCCTAGCTATTTTTTGAAGTATGTATCTTTTTACTGGGAAAATAGTACTGGAGGCATTGAGGTGTGTACATTTATAGTAGAAGAAATATGTGTGCTTGTCTGTTTTGTTCCTTCTGTTTCAATTATTGTTCATGTTCACAAACTCTTGATTTGCTCTGTAGCATAGGAATATTTCTTTAGTTTTTTCAATGGAACATAAAGGAATAATCCCTAAGGAATTTATCAGATATGCATTCTCACATAGCTTGATCATAGTATCATAGCTTTATCCATCATAAATGCTGAGTCTAGTTCTCAACTTTTGCCATTCATTAAAGTTAAATAAAACATGTTCTTGTTGTGTTATTCAGATTTTTTTTTCATTGAGCAAATATACAGGATTATTTTCTACTTCTTTTTTTGTTTGTAACCACAGTTGCTGCCGCTGCCTCAGATTTATGCCCTAGGATTTCAAGGTCTTCCATAATTATTAAATTTCATTTCTGTGATTGTGGTCAAATGATATGTAAAAGTAAGGAAAATAACTTACCAACAAATACATACTGATCTTATGTTGTCAGGACTCCACCTTGCCTACAACTAGATTTGTTAAAAAAATAAAATATAACTTTCTATAGCTGCCCATTTTTATCTTATGTATTAATGCCACATGTTACAGAGGGGACTAAATGCCAAGTTGTGAATGAATCCATTCAAATTCAGAGCTTTTGAAACTCCTATGAATTGTGTTCTGTTAGTGGAAATTAGTAGTGATGTGATGGCATCCAAAAGACATTATATTAAATCCCTAGAAAATAATAACATGCACAATTTAATTTATTATGAAGTATCATCTTTTAAATTCAAATTATTCTTAAGGAAAAATCAGTGGCATCAGATACATAGTTTCTGAAATTGAGAAATTTGGGGGTAGAAAGATGAGAATAATATTTGATAATATTAACAGCTTTAAAGGCATCTATAGAAGCTCTGATTTTAGAGGCAACAAGAAAAGTGAGTGCATTTTGGAAGCACAGGTAGGTACGAGACATGGAGTTCCTGTTTTCTTAGGAGGCACCACACATGAGTGCTGACTCAGACATTAATGTTGTTGAGTCTACAGAGAACAAACTTTGGGCCCAAATTATTCTGACTGTACAGAAAAATCTGATAGACTTTCTAAGGAGTCACTTGGTTTTCCCTTTCAACCAATACCATCTTAATACCTTGATAAAGCACGTATTTACAACCCCTGTTAAATACAAGTGAAGTTTTAATTGACAATTTTTATAATTCAGTCAGCATCACTTAAAAAAATCTAAAGTCATTTGTTAATTTTTATTGGTATAAAATATCCTTGAATGGCTGATTTTTATAGTTTCGCTGTGCTTTACTTGTCTTTCTCTGTATGAATCAATCACAGTTTTTAAAAGAAAACCCTAAAAACTTAAAAACTACCCTGTTTCTATCTAAACTATATTTCTAAGTATCTTCCCTCAAGCTCACAAAATCACTCCAGAGTTTCTTTATGGCCATCTTCATTTCTTTGTTCCGCAGAGTGTAGATAATTGGGTTCAAGATAGGGGTGATAATGGTGTAAAATACAGCAAGGAACTTATCCACAGAGTGGTTGCTGAAGGGCCAGATATAGATGAAGATGCATGGGCCAAAGAAGAGAAACACCACTGTGATGTGAGCAGTCAAGGTGGAATGCGCTTTGCACCTCCTGGTAGAAGAGTGGCTCTTAATGGTTATGAGGATCAGACCATAGGAGATGAGCAAAATAATGAAACAGCTCAGAGACATCATCCCACTGTTGGCAACAATGACCATCTGTACAATATAAGTATCTATGCAGGCGAGTTTAGTAATCAGAGGGAGATCACAGAAAATGGTGTCCATTACATTGGGGCCACAGAAAGGTAAGTTCACGACAAAGGGGATCTGAAGCCCTGAATGAAGAAGACCCGAGAACCATGAGGTCACCACCAGCAAGACACACACCTTCCTGTTCATGATGGTCATGTAATGTAGGGGCTTACAAATCGCCACATATCTGTCATATGCCATGGAGACCAAAAGTACCATTTCAACTCCACCCACTAAGTGAAGGAGAAAGATCTGTGTGAAGCATTCAGCAAAGGAAATAGTCTTGTGCTTTTTTACCAAGTTCACAATAACCTTAGGGGTGACAAAAGAAGCAAGGATCATATCCACGAAGGAGAGGTTCCCGAGGAGAAAGTACATGGGGGTGTTCAGGTTTGGGATGTAAAACACTGCAACCATAATAAGAAAGTTACCTGAAACTGTGACCACATAGAGAACTGAGAAGAGTGCAAAGAGAAGAAACTGTATATCCCGGGAGCTGGTCAGTCCCAGCAAAATGAATTCTGACACTTGGGACTGATTTAACTGTTCCATGGGCTCCATTGTATGGCTTGTTCTCAGATAACCTATAGAGAGAAAAGAAGACAGCACTAGTACCATGGAGGCTGCCAAGCTTTTTCATTTCTTTGGGTTCTTTAATAATTTCATTGGACTTTAAAATTTAGGATTATTTTCTGTTACCTCTGAAGAGGACATGTGGTCTAAACTGTCCACTTCTAGCCCTACCATATAAGTAACAAACTTATTTATATGTCTTGGTTCCCCTATGCCATCTGTGAGCTCAGAGGCATGTACTTCATCTTCACAGGTCAGTGGAGATACTTTGATCTTTCAGAGCTTTGTGTTTTTGTGGGAGATGAGATCCCTGAGTCTGAATTCAGAGAGGCTTGGCATATATCTCTTTACAGTTCAGATTTTGAGTTAATCTTGGAGTTGTTGTCTACCCACAACTACCTTAAGAAATTCTATATTAGTTTTGAATCAATCTCAGCATTTTGAAGGGGACTGTGATCCATCAGACACAAATCTGCTCTGGGTAAGTCAGTGAGGTTTGGAGCAAACTAGACCTCTATCTTTCCCACCAGCCCATAAGTGGGCTTCTGATCTCTTCACACTGTTGGAAAGCCTTTCTTGCACAGACTATTTTTCCTAATGTGACTGTCATGACACATGGCCTGCTGTGGCTACTCCCACTTCTTAGAGAGGTCTTAAGGTCCATATGTTGCAAAGGCAGCTGTGATTAAGTGGCAGGGATGAATATTCTGAGTCTTGGAGTAGCCCCATTACATTCGAAGAAGGGCTACATATTATAGAGGAGGCAAGGACTATGAATACAAGTGACATTACCTGGGACATCTAAATTTCTCACCTCCTGCTTTCAGTTTCCATGCCACATCCTACCTGCCTTTATAAATTTGGATACTTTTAATGAATCATGTTTCACAATTCATCATTAGTCATGTATTTTTCACTAGACCTCCATTCCCATCTCTATAAAGCAATACTGGCCTGGTTGCTGAGGATGTCACTCTAATTATTTAATACAGACAAAATTGGCAGAACATTCCATTCAACTGGATGCTGCCATTGCAGCTAGTGGGGTGTGTGTGTGTGAGTGTGTGTGTGTGTGTGTGTGTATGAGTGTGTGTGTGTGATGTTGCAAGAAATTCTACCTGAGAAAGAAGTAGAACAGTTAACCACACAGGAGAGGTCAGATTGAAAGTTATGATTTATGTGCTTTTATGAATTAAGATGTGAGAAGAATCAGTATGGTGCTTGGCAAGAACAGTGAAGTAAAGATGGAAGGCAGGGACTGAGAAACAGCTTTCCCTCCAACAGCTGGCCTTCCTTTCTTTCTGGGCCTGTTTCTTGATTGAGAAAACAAAGTGGTTGAGCTCCATCTCTGAGTTCCTTTTTCAGGCCCAAAATTTATTTGGCCTATTGTTAGTGGACCTATTGTTCTAGCCCCATTTCACAGTTTATTACATACTAATGAATTTGATTTTAACTTTCAATCAACTCAAATATAAATACCAAACACAACTGTCTAAAAGATTCTCTATGATTGATCTTTCTCTCTTTCCTTTGCTAATATTGTCATTGATTGTGACATTTTCCTTAGTCTAGGTGCCTACTGCACCATTTTGCTCCCAAATGCCCATGTTGCTTGGTCATCCCTCTGTGCTGTCCTCCCCAAATTACCTTAGGGTCCAAAACATTTATCCACTGTCTATGTTTAAAATGGGCATAACCTTTGAGACAGATCTTCCACTTCCCAGAATTTTTCAGAAGGCAATGACTATGTATGTGCTATAAAATCTTCGTAGTAATATTATTATATATGTAAAAAAAATTGAAGCAATTTAAATGTCCTACGACTGAGGCTTACTCAAGTGAATTATAGGAATCTTAGGATATAATATTACACTAATAATGAAGTGATATTTGAGAAATCTGTTTAAGAATATGGAACATATTTACATTATTTAAAGTGAAAAAATGCACTCACAATACACTTTATATGGTATGATTTCATTTTATAAACATTAAGTGTTTCATTAAACATATGAAATTTATATATTTTATGAAACGTTACACAGTGTAACAACTATTAACAAAGAGATACTTGGGTTGTTGTGATGTGAACAACAGCTAAAGAACTCCAAGACCCAAATGTCCCTTCATGGGATTCCCATGGGACCTGGAAATGTTTGTGCTCAGATTGGTATCTTTGGAGTGAGAGAGTGTTGAGCAGAGACCTAGAAATGGAGGATGATGACACAGAACATGTGAGTTTGCTTTTTCCTAGTTTAGTTCCCAGTTGTTGCGGTCATTTTTAACTCAGGGAATAATGAATGTGGCTGAATGTTTCCAAGGACATTCTGTAAGCAGTCACTGGTGTGGTGAAAGGAATACAACATCGGGACCTCAGAGCTTCCTGCCCAAGTTTGACGGTAGCTTGCTTAGAAAGATTAATTATAAAAAGTTTTTTTTTGCCCTACCTTATTCAACCCTCAAAAATCAAATATATCTTTTACTTGTAAACATATAACACTTAATGCACTGTTCCATATTAATAGATAGATAGGCAAGATGTTACCTGATGATTGTTGTGTCAGGTGTGGGTAGTGGAAACAGCTTGCACCAGCATTTAGGTGGGGGTCATACCTCAGACTTTACTGCCAACGCACACTCTACCCTTAGGCAAATCACTTCACCTTGAAAACTTGAGGACAATGAAATAAAAATTCAGTGGAGAGCAAATGAGATAAAGTATGAGTATTCTTTGTGAGATTAAAGTCCTATACAAAAGAGATAAGATTATTATTTTGTATTTTTGCCTCTGGTGTCTTCTGTAGGTATATTTTACAGATTATTCTGTGAATTGAAGGCAGGACAGTGATTGAAGAGTAATTGCAAAAGGTAACAGCACACACAGTGCAACAGAGACAGATGGCTTTTGGGAACTTGATGGCCATATAGGAACCACAGTAGGACCAAAGGCTGCACAGTAGAGGGAGAGCGGGAGACTGTTGCAGCTAAGAATCAATATGAGGGTCACAAATGGTAGGTGGTAGTCGAGGTGGCTGTGGGAATGTGAAAGTGAGGTCTAAGATGACTTTGTAGAAATAGAGTACATTACCAGAATGCAGTCTGCACCTGGAAAGAGGACTTGTAGCAAATACACAATGGTTACAACATTATACAGGCTTAGAAAATGCAATACTTCTCATAGTAAAGCATTATTTGTTTTAGTGGAAAATGGTCAGCTACTTTCTGCATGTATTCCACCAGGAGATCAAAGGCTCAGAAGATCAGGAGGAACTGAATACCTTCTCACCTTCATTTCCACAGTGGAGATGCTCTAACTACCAGATACTCTTAAGTGTTCCACATTTCATCTGTACTCCAAATTTCTTAAGTCTTGGCCCAAATGTGCTGTGACCGATCCTACAGTTAATATTTCTACCGACAAAAGGGTTTGGTGAACAAGGATATGTGGAGAATGCTGAGAATACAAAGCTCCAAATTAGCAAGAGATAGAAGGGGTGAAACAGAAGTCGCTGCTACAAGTGTCCACAATCAGTGACCATTGTTTAAGGAAGTAGAATGTCCATTTGTGGAGTGATACTGAAGCTGTTGATTCAGGAAACTTTCTTTACACTCTGTGTTAAATAATGGAGACAGTGGGATTGTGAGGAGGATTGTGATGAATGAAAATGTGGGTCTGGGTTATTAAACCTAATCAGTACAAGAGACTGAGGGAATATAGCTTGCAAATAATGAGTAATCATAGAGCAATTGACAAAAATATAGATCAAGTGCCCAGTTTTATAGACTACAAAAGTTCAGAGGAGAAGGGATATCCTTGCTGATCAAGTCTTTTTCTTGCAACTTATTTTTTACACCAAAACCCTTATGCAGATGGAAAAAAACACTATTTATAAGCTTGAAAATCAGTTAGTACACATTTGATGAGCAGTTGTGGTGTACTAGGTCCTTTGTAAAAATGTTATCTATGATAGAACGTTAAGAGGTAGGAATGTCTGACTGCCTGCCTCCTGAGAGATGCCCCCGAACCCTCTTCCTTTCTCCTGCTACTTCTTCCGCAGCTTCAGCTCAGATCCCCTAATTGACTTATGTGATCCCCAGACTTTTGATTGTCAGACCCATCATCACTATTATTATTAAAGCTATCTGATTAAAATTTTCCTTAAAGATAAGTTTCTAATATAAGGATAATGAAGACTGTGTTATCTAGTGTAGCACAGAGAAGACAAATAGTGACTCTCTGACATCTTACTGTAATGATGGGCAGTGACTGCAATGGAGTATGGGGGGGACACGATAACAGGGGTGAATGTAGGAACCACATTGTTTTTTCAGGTGAAACCTTCATAAGAGTGTACATCAATAATACCTTAATAATAATAGAAAATGATTGTGTTATCTAGTCTCCAAATATAACTTATCCAATGAGCTATATATATCCCAGGATTTAATCCCTGGATTTAGTCCCCTCCTCTTGAATTTGAGCTGGCCTAGTGACTTGCCCTTGACCCACACATTGTATGACTTCTTAGTCTAATAATAAAGAGTTCTGTAGGATCTTCCTGGGCCTTTTGGAACTTGCTCTTCAGTCATTCCCTCTGAGAACCCAGCCACCATGCTATGGAAATCCCAAACTACACAGAGGAGCCACTTACAGGTGCTCTGCTCTGCATTCCAGCTGAGCTCCTAGAAGACAGACATCAATTTCCAGCCATGTAAGTGAACCAACTTGGAAATACACCCCAGTAAAGCTAGTTGATTCCAGCCACAGCTGTCATGTACCTGCAATTGCATGAAAGGGTCAAAGTAAAACCACCTAGCTGAACCCAATCAATGTACAGAACTATGAGAGATAATAATACATGTTTTAAACCACTGAGTTCAGGGTATTTATTATGCAACAATTAACAACCCAAACAAAGCTTTTGGAAGAAGAGCTCATAAGTGCCTTCTTTTCTCTCTATGTGCCTCAGAAGTACCTGTCTATACCTCTTTACCCTGACTGGCAGTCCTAGAGCCTCTACTTCAACTATGACTGTGCACAACAACTCCTTCCTGAAGAGTCTTGTCTCAGTCAGCTAGCACGTGAATTACCACACAAAATTATCTGCTGTAACCCCAAATCATTTAAAAACACATTTGACAAGCTACTTCTTTAAGACACACATATGAGTACTTCCTGACATCAAGGTGATTATGACAAACCTGACTCAATATTTTAATTTACATTCCACCTAGAAAATCTCATCATACCCCAGTTTTTTTTTTTACTCATCCACTTTCATTACTTTACTCCAGGGTTTCTGAGCACCATTAACATTTTGGTCTAACTAGTTCCTGGCTGCAGGGGCTGCCTGTGCCTTGTAGGCTACTTCATAGCATCCCTAGCCTTGACTTGCTCGTTGTTGCCAGCAGCACCTCTTCAGTGTGACAACCAACACGGTGTCCAGGTATTGCCCAATGTGCCATGGGGGACAGAACTGTCCCTGGTTGAGAGCCATTGCTGTATCCTTTTCATCCTCTGTAGTGATTCTATTACTCTTGATATTGGTCATAGTTCTATAGTTGCATCCCTAAACACAAGTCCTTCAGCTCATCTGCGCATGACTGCATTTGTTCCTAAGTGCAGAGAAGCGTTGTCCAAGCAACCACTTGCTGAAAGCTGAGAAATCCTGCAGTTACACTGGCACCTTCAATGCAGTTTGGTTCTAGCACAAAGCTCTGTGTCTGGTTCTCTGAATGACTATAAATAGAATGGCTATTCTACAAATGATACATTCTTTTGTGAAATATTGAGAGTCTCATGTAACACTGGACAATAGTACAAAACTCTTGCATGCCTAGAGCAGGTTTGTGTAATAAAAGCTCAAGAATTTTATCATTATATTGTATTTTCAGCCATGAACTTGTAAGTTTTCTTACATTTAAAACTTATCTGAAACAGTGAAATTCAGGGAAAACACTAATATGTTGCCTCTCACTTTCCCCACACTTTTCATGCCAGAACAATGAACTCACCTACTCTGGCCTTCTGTGTTTTGCACATATATTCTTAAAACATTTCCTGGGAGAGAAAATTAATTACAGTTCAAAGACTTGCACTGCTGCTCTTGTTTTCTCTAAATGTAGGTTGCTAATTTTCACATTTACTTCAGTTGCTGGTCTTGGTGCTAAGGCTTCACTTAACTAGCTTGTCTTTAGGAGGCTGGTGCTTTCCTGGTTTCTGACCCTCTGGTCCCTGCTGTCATGCTGAACACACTGCTTTGGGCTGATCAGTTACATCTCTGGAGCCCTGATGCTATTCTTCTCCCCTGCCTTTTGAATGTGTTTCAATCCTCTGTAAAGCCTGGGACAGAGATAAGATTTCCAGAGCAGGGGTTCAAACAGATGTGTGCTTTCCTTGTTAAAAAGGAGCCTGCTTTCCTGGTCAAATATCCATCCTGGGTAGCTGTGTGGAGTGAGGGCACTGACTCTATGGTCTGTTTCTGGTCAGTTTAGGCAGTCCAGGTCAGCCCCTCAAGAGTATGTGTTTTATAATGTATTTTGTAAAAAAAAAAGGCAAGAATTAACTCATTATTTCTAAATTCATAGTTCCATAAGAAGGAACTAACACTTGTCAGCTGTCAGGATTTCTTAGTTGCTTTTCTCATTAGAACTTCTTCAATCCCAGTAACTGTCATCACCCACACCCTCTCCACCCACAACTGCAAACATTTTGTTGCTCACTTATTGATTCCTTACCTCCCATTGTTTTCCTTATTTCTTGGATAAATGGTAAGGTCCAAATTGTTCTCCTTACTTTGACCTAGCCAGTCTTTCCAGAGTTCCATTTCATTCCTTTGTTTTCCAGCCCATTTTACAATAAAGAGAAAGTGGGTATTGAATTTTCTCCCCTGCTTCTAAGGAGATGAATTGGAGAGGGCTATTGAGCAGATCACACAGTACAAGGGAACTCAAGCACAGAGAAGCAGAAATAATAATGTGAAGGGTCACTGGAGTAAAGCTGAACCCAAGTGATCTCCTCATTTCTGAGGTTTAGGCAGTTTCTTAGTACAAGACAGGTTTGTGTTTTTTCTCTAACACATACTTATCTTTTTTAAGCACTTCTTTATTCTTCCCAGTCTCTCAGCGAACATTCCAAGGTCAACATCTAGTTCTAGCAATTTCTTTCATGGAACTGGTTGGAGCCTAAGCAACAGCACCAAAACAAAACCCTAAATACAGCTACCTGTTTGGGCATTAAAATGCTTAGATTTTCTTAAATGGACATATGGGATACTGAGAGTTGGTTATATTTTTTAATGATTTTAATTTAGCAACAGCTTAGCTCTCTTCACAAAGACTTCTAGAAATGATGGTTTTAGGAAATTTAACTTTCTATTAAGAAGAAATGCATACATCTACATAAATGAATCCCCTTGATTTTCTAACTCCTTCTATTCACCCTCAATGCCTAAATCAGTAATACATTCTCAGTGGATCTTTTCTTAATAAACAGATTTAGAATTGATGCTGCTCTTCGGTGTACCCCCATAGTACTGCCCTTGTAATTTGTGATGTAGATATTTGCATATATTTCTGTCTTCCTTCCAACACTGTGAATTCTTTGATTTATTTATTGTCATCTTAGCACCTAGCACAGTGCTTGACGTACATTGGAGGCTCAAAACTCTTTCCTCAATGACAATAAATACAATCATTTATTGAGGTTCTACTATTTGCCAGACTCTGAATTAGGAACTTCACATAAACCATCTTAATATTTGTAAGTGTGAGTTTTATTCTCTTTCTGGCCCATTTTCCATAAGCTCTGACACATTTTCCCAAACCTGAGACTTTGCTTTTTCATGACTGATTATAACAAATGCAGTTAATATTTACTATTTTGTGTGAGCTGTTAAGAGGCAAATACATTGACTTTTTATGTTTGCAATGTCTCTTTGCTTACCAGTTCTTCCAGAAGGAGTTAGAGGCAATGAGATCAGATGGGCAACTATCTAGATGGCCCGGAGTCTTTTGTATTCATAGTTCCTTAAGAAGGAATGGATCACTAAGATGTGTAAATTCCAACCTGGAGACTTCCTAATATAGTTTATGTTGGTATTAGGTGGTGTTCAATAAGTGTTGGAAAATTCTGGTGATTCTAATGGGAATTCTGACTGTTGAGGGAATAATGCTTCACAAAGAAGTGTTTTGTGATGGTTTGATCTTTTAGCATCAATGATGTTTTGAACATGACAGATAGTTATTCCCAGCATACAGATAAGAGACATTTGTAGAGTTGGTGACTTGCTTTCTTCTCTTATCTTCAAGTTGGCTATCAGACCATTGATTTTTAATTTTTTGGTTGTAAAATGATCAGATTAGACAAACTTTGTTGCAACTTGTGCCAGCAAAATGAATTACCAATTCCAGCAAAATGAATTACCAATTCCAGCCTTATTATTTATATGAATAATTATCAAATAAATGTCTAGATATATCCAATAGGTGGAAGGTGAGTCAAATATCTGCACTTTGGCAGTGAGGGTGGTTGGAAAATATATCTTTTCAAAAAAATTCTTAATTGTCGAGGCATGCTTACTCTAATGGACTTTTCAAAATGTGGTGGTGTTCAAAAGTTTTTATGAAGGCAAAAAACATAGAGGTATGATATATATATATAAAATGATTTCCAGTGACCTTAAATGTGAAAGCAGAAACATGTCACTTCCTTACCCCACAACCCCAGGGAAGATGTGATTAGACTTTATCCTTGGAATTGGAATGTGGTTCAATCCCTGTTTGTCCAATCATCCTAAAAGGGGATGGGAGAGGTAGGGAGAAATTTTTCAGTTTTGTATTTTAAATCCATTGTAGAATGGATAAAACATCACCCAGCAGGAACAAATTGATATCAAATATTATTACAACTTAATCTGTGAAAAGGAAAGAATGACTTCTTACATTCCTGACAAGTAGGCAGCAAACTATTAGAGGATATGCACTCTTTAACTGAGGTCCAACCCAGCGATGACATAGAAATGAGAAGAAAGTGAGTGACTGTGACACTGGAGTAAAATGTATGAGAATATCCTGCTGAAGCAGATGCAGTGCTGGTCTGACATGGACACTAGTTCCAGGCAGTTGAGGGCTTGCCAGGGTTGTGTGACAGGCTGCCAGAGAGCATTTGAATTGTGTTCCTTTTCTATTTCTCTTTCATATTATATTTGGTAGAATATTTGAGACCACAGTTGTGATGAAGAATGGAGATCTTTATGACGTGATGTGGAGGTCATATGACCTGTATTTCCAGGATACATGGCTAAATGAAAAGATCCAAATAATGTCTATAGTAAGCTACCTTTTGTAGAAACTAAGGGAGGAGGGAACCACATTTCTGTACATTTGTGCAAAATACAACACAGGAAACAAACCATTAAACAATAAATGGGTTACTTAAAAGTGATGGGTGGCTTGAAAGTTAAAGATTGAGGGATTGTTGAAGATTAAGTATCATAAAGATACATGGCAATGAAATATAACTTATGATCCTGGATAGGTTCTGGACCAGATGTTTTTTTTCTTTTAAAAAGAAATTATGCAGATCATTGGCAAAAAAACGAATAAGATCAATTGATTAAATTTTCATGCTTTACTAATATTGATTTCCTGATTTTGAAAATTACATTGTTTTAGCAAAAACACACTGAGGTAGTTAGAGTAAAAGAGCATCTTGTTTTTAACTTATTCTCAAAGTTAAAAATGAAATTATATGCATATATATATAAGACATACATATATAACACATGTATTACACACATTTGAATGTATCTCTATGCTTATGTAATTAGGTATGTATACACAAATACAGTTTAATTAATGTGCATGTCTATATATATTATATACACGTGGATCCACATATGCAAATGTATTTATTATTTGTGTCTCTATATTGTGTATCTTTCTAAATACACATAAAATCAATATTAAATGTTAATATTAGATTATAGCAAAACAAGTCGATTACCTATACTAGCAAACTTAAAATGATAATTGCAAGTTGAAAATAATGGAGAAAATTTAAACTCTATTAGATGATATGAATTTAATGTGAATCTGCTTTAATGGAAGGACATATGCTCATGAATGGGACCACATACCATAGCAAAGATGTCAATGTTCTAACTATATAGACCCAAATGAAAACTTAGTTTCTCTTTTAAAAAACTCTGAGTAAAACTTGCATAAATAAATATGCATGGTTTGCTATTTGAACTTTGACTAGAGTAACAGAGGGTAAACACATGAACTAGATATTAAATCATATACAAAGTGATTATACCAAAAATAATAAGGTAAGGTAAAGTAAAAGACAAATAAATGGAACTGAATAGAAACCTCAGATCATGTATGTATATATATGCCTGAGATACAAACATATATGTATGTATAAATACACATTATATATGTATATGACATATATCATATGTTTATTTGATGACAAGCAAAGCAATAGAGGAAGGACAGATTAAGTTGGAGCTGTTGCCGAAAATAGTGGTTTACTGAAAGGAGAGTTCTGTCCCTACTGTGCATATATACAAAGGTGGACTCCAGAAATATTTAACATCAAAATGTGAAAAATATGATAAGACTAAAAGAAAATGTTGAGGAATATCTTTACCACTTATGGTTGAAGAAGGATATCTTATAAACAGATCTTTTAAAAATGAGCTAAAGGGCCACCTTTTAATAAATATTAGAATACAAATAGTAAAAAAAATGTGTTTGATGAAAGGAATTAGAGACAAAAGTAACAAATGACATATTCAAAAGACACATTTGTAATATTGAGAAGGAAATATTATCTAGATAACTGCTGTCCAGTAAAACTTTTTATGATGATGGAAATATTTTATATCTGTCTTGTCCCACGTGAAAGTCACTATCTACATACAGCTATTGAATGCTTGGGGTGAAGCTAATGTGAGGAACTAAAATTTCAATTTCATTTAATTCATTTAAATTAACAAATAAGTAGCTATATGTGGTAATAGCTACTATATTGAGCAGTGCAGATGTACAGTATGCAAATCAATAAGAAGCACAGAAAACCCATTTCTAGTGAGCCAAAATCTTAAAAATGTAATTCAAAGAACCTAAAGCTTGAATAGCTTATAAGTAAGAGAGTCTCCAGATACACTGGTAATCAGAAAAAGAATGAATCAAAGCAAAAAGATATTATTTTATATGGCAATAAAAACTTACACTAATAATGCTAAATTTTTTACTGGGGACATGAGTGATGGTTACTCTTGCTCTGCAGTTGAAAGTAGACAATCATTCTGGAAAGCAATCTGTAATACTTACTGATATTAAGTGGGTAAATGCCTTTTTATTTAGTTATTTTTTCTTCCAGGTGTTCATCTTAAAGAAAATCTTATACAAATATACATAGGCTATTAGGCAGAGGTATTTATCATGAAATTGTTTATGGCAATAAGAAATTGGAAACAGGTTAGCTGTACATCATTTGGGAAATAGTAAAGTAAGTTTATTGATACTGCATAATAATAGCACTTTGAAAGTAATGAACTCCCTCTATAAAACAATATGAATTGTATTCAGAGGAAAATAACAGAATGACATTTATGTAAACTGTCACATATATTCATAAAACATTTAATATTTTATGAGGAAATTGGCATATTTAAAGGAAAATAGTAAGCACATTTAGAGTGAGTGAATGAAGAGAATGAATTGCTGTCAGGAATTGATTTAGGAAGAAAAAATAAAAGTAAGTAGACTCTTATGTACAATTAACTGAGGCATTGTTTTTATCTCAATGCTATGTGTTACAATAGAAAAAGGGAAAAAAGACTGATCTATGTCGTTTGGTGTTCCAAATCTTTTCCTTAAGCATAATATAAAGAAAGCAATTAATTAATTAAGTCCTATCATGAATTAAAGTATTTTCCAAATTTTTGGCTAATGATTTCTCTTAAAAATCACATAGAATAATGAGCTTATTTATCTGGCACGGTAAGTCAGTGATGCCTGCAATGTAGTTAGTCAGTCAGCTAAGCAGTAATTATTAGGTACATACTTGATGGCAGACATGCACTAGGGATAGTCCAGTGATTAAGATAGATGTTGTCCTTGACTTCTGTATTCCCATATATTCTAGTAGGAAATACAGATAGATACAAACATTTAATTAAATAACTTGCTCTGTGACAAACATTACAAAACAGTAATAGAGGATGTAAAGGAGTACTAGAAGAGCTCTAACCAAACATGGAGGGTCAGGGAAGGCTTTTCTCAGAAGATGGTGTTGAAGCTTTCCCTGAAAAGCAAGCAGGGTCAGTGTAGTGAAGATGGTGGGAGGTGGAGAAACTGATGTTCAGCTTTTAAAAATAAGCTATCCTCATTTTAGTGTAAACTATTTTAGACATCAAAAAAAGGGAGAAAGTTACACAATAATTCTAAAACAAAACAAAAACAAATGGAAAACTAAATGTGGAAAGTTGAAAACCAAAAGAAAAGACTATTACAAAGTAGAGTTTAAACTAAAAATTCAAAGAAATGTGGACAGTATTAAGCCAGTCCACTAGTTTAACAGATTAAATGAGGAAATATGAAATTATCTTAAAGTGTGCATAACATTTTTAATGAATTCAACAATCATTTATGTTTTTAAAAGAGATAAGATAGCTATTAATAGAAAGACTTACCAGGAAGGGGCATACAGTCCATGTGATAGCATTTTAAAAACAAACACTATGTATTTGGAGAAAAGGAAATGCCTTTACATCACCTTTGTACTGGTGTTTCCAGCTATAAGCATATGGCAAACCATAAACAACTAACAAATAGTAGTCTTGGAAGGATGATGAAAAAAACTACTACATGATTTCTAGATAAGCTAATTAGGATACT
>JAVSCE010017440.1:0-30376 GCA_032199065.1 Smutsia gigantea
CTCCAAAAAGGTGTAATAATTCACCTTTTTTCTTTATTTATAACTATCTATGAGTATCCTTTAAATAAATCCCTGCCAATAATGTGTGCTTTCTAGGTTCTAAAAATTTTACACAATCATGTTATGCTTCTAGTGTTGTTTAAGAAGATCTTACCCACACCTATAGTTCTGTCCAGGACTTCAGATTTCTATATCTTTCTAATATGGCTCCAATGTTAATTTTTTAGATCAATAAATAGAGGTGCTAATTTATTTAGCATTCGTTAGACAGGCAATCTTTTTATCACTAAATTGAAAAACAACTCTCATTAAAGGTCTAATATGTCCTTTGTTAGGTTTCACATGTTTTATGGTTTTAATTGCTATTATGTTAGAATATTTGTTAGCATATTTCTTAAATCATTACTGCAAATGTAAAATAACACTATTTTTACTTGTGTAGTGAAATGGTATATAACACCTCACTAAACTCGCTTAATAGTTCTAATATCTTAGGATTGATTCATCCAATTGGATTCTCCATGTGTTTATTAACAGCTTTATTTAGGTAAAATTAACATATCATAAATAACACATATGTATAGTGTCCAATTTGATAACTTTAACAGTTGAATGTATTTTCAAAACTGTCATGATAATCAGGATAAAACCAGTATCCTCAAATGGTTTTTGGCTCTTTTATAATCTCACTTTAATTCCCCTTATTCCTCAGATAACTGTTGATTGTCTATATGTCACTACATGTCAGTTTGCACTTTTTTAATTTTATATAAATTGACACATGTGGTATGTATTATTAAAATCTGCTTTTTTTCACTTAGAATATTTTGAGATTCGTCAATGCCATTCATGTATAAATAGTTCATTCCTTTTTATTTTTGAGTAATAATCCATCGTACATATCTCTGCCTGGTTTTATTTATTTGTTTGCCTGTTTATGAAATTGTGATATAATTGACATGTACCATTGTGAAAGTTTAAGGTGCACAATATGATTTTATATATTTATTTATCACTATATGATTGCTATCATAGTTTTCTTCACACCTTGATCACATCAAATAATTATCATTTTTTCTGAGTAAGACTATTTAAGATCTTGTTCCTATAGTATTGTGGAATATAATTATTATGCTGTGCATTAAATTCCCAAAATTTGTTCATCTTCTAGTTGCAAGTTTGTACCCTTCAACAACTTCTCCCTAATTTCCCAGGCCCTAGTAACCACCGTTCTATTCTCTGTTTCTGTGAGTTTGGCTTTTTTAGATAACACAAATAGGTGATATCATACAGTACTTATTTTCTTTCTCTGGCTTATGTTACTAAGCATAACACCCTCAAAGTCCATCCATGTTGCTGCAAAAGGAAGAATTTTTCCTTCCTCATTACTGAACAATTTTCCATTGCTAAAAATATACTACATATTCTTTATCCATTTGTCCATTAGCACCCACTTAGGTTGTTTCCACATCTTGACTATTGCGAATAATGCTGCAATAAACATGGGAGTGCAAATATCTTTTCAGTATTCTGTTTTCATTTCATTTGGATATATAACCAGAAGTGGTATTTCTGGAGTCATATAATATCTGTACTTTTAACTTTTTAAGGAAATTTCAACCTGTTTTTCATAGTGGACCTAAAATAATTAAAATTCCCACCAACTGTGCACAAGGGTTCCCTTTTGTCCACATCCTTGCCAACATTTGTTATCACATGAATTCTTCATAGTGGCAATTCTAACAGGTGTGGGAAATTATCTCATTGCAGTTTTGATTTGTATTTCCTTGATGATTAGTAATATTACACATCTTTTCACATATCTGTTGGCTATAGTATGCCTTCTTTAGAAAATTGTCTAAAGTTTGCCCAATCAAATTGTTTGCTTTTTGTTATTGAGTTATATGATTCTTGTATGCTTTGGATATGACTCACTTAGATCTATAGCTTGCTAATATCTTCTCCCATTCCATAGATTGCTTTTTCCTTTTGTTGATAGTTTCTTTTGAAGTACAATAGCTTTTTAGTTTAATGCAGTCCCACTTGTTTACCTTTGCTTTTGTTTCTTTACTTCTGATGTCATATCAAAAAAAGCATTGCCAAGACCAACGTCAAGGAGCTTCTTCACTGTGATTGCTTCTGAGAATTTTATGGTATTGAGTCTTATGTTCAACTCTTTAATCCATCTTGAGTTAACTTTTGTGAGTCGAGTAAGATAGGAGTCCAATTTCATTTTTCTGCCTATGGTCATCCAGTTTTCTCAAAGCCTTTTATTTAACAGACTATCCTTTACCCCATTCAGTGTTCTTAGCTCTCCTACCAAATTTTAGTTGATCATATATGCAGTTTATTTCTGAGCTATCTATTCTGTTACATTGATCGATATATGTGTTTTTATGTCACTATCATACTGTTTTGATCACTATAGCTTTCTACTATAGTTTGAATCAGGAAGTGTGAGTCCCTCAGCTTCGTTCCTCTTCCTCCAGATTGCTTTAACTATTCAGGGCCTTTTGTGGCCCCGCCCAAATTTAAATACTGCTTTTCCATTTCTGTGAAAAATGTCACTGGAATTTCCATATGGATTGCATTGAATTTGTAGGTTGCTTTGGGCAGTATGAACATCAAAAAATTAATTCTTCCATTCATGAATATAGGATGTGTTTTTATTTGTTTAATATGTTTTCAGGATACTAATATTTTTGATTCAGCCTGAAAAATCCTTTCACCATTTCTTGTAAGGCAAGTTTAGTGAAAATGAATTCTCTCAGTTCGTTTGTTAGGAGAAGTGTTTATCTCACCCTCATTTCTGATGGATAACTTTACTGGGTAAATTCTTTGTTAGCAGTTTCTTTCAACATTTTCAATGTACTATCTCATTCTTTCTTGGCCTGCAAGGTTTCTGCTGTGAAATCTGCTAGTAGACTTATGGGAGTTGCCTTGTACAGTTATAAGCTGTTTTCTCTTGCTGCTTTAAAATTTTCCCTTTGTCTTTCATTTTTGAGAGTTTAACGTTATTGGTCTTAGGACCTCTTTAAGTTTCTTTAGATAGTTTTCCTATGAACATCATAAAGATGGATATCCAAATATTTCCTGATTTTGGAAGTTTTCAGCCACTATTTTTGAAATAAACTTTCTGCCTTTTTCTTCCCTTTTTCTCCATTGATGCATTGAGGTCCTTTTAATGGTGTCCTGTAAGTCCCATAGGCTCTATTTCTGTTCATTCCGTTTTTGTTATTATTGCTCCTCCATATAATTTCAATTCATCTGTCTTTAAGCTTACTGATTTATCTGTTTCATCAAGCCTGCTATTGAAACTTTGTATTGAAATCTTTGGTTCAGTCATTGTATTCTAGAGCTCTAAAATTTCTGGGTTTTTTTTTTAAGTCTTCTATCTCTATTGATCTCACTTTGTTCTTATATTGTTTTTTGATATTTTTAAATTATTTATTTTTGTCCTTTATAGCTCCCTGAATATCTCTGAAACAATTATTCTAGATTATTTTTCAGGCAATTCCTGGATATCCATTTCTTTGGGGCTCTTTACTGAAGGTTTACTGTATTATTTGGTGAAGTCATGTTTCCCTGATTCTTTGTGATCCCTGTAGCTTTAACCTCTTTCATACTTTATGAACTGGCTTTGGTAAGGGAAGGTATTTTCCCATGAGTGGGGGTTTGCTAGCATGATGTGACTCTTGGTCTAGAAGTGTAAGGCACCAAGTGCAGGGCCATGTGGCAACGCTGGGTCTGGGGTGGTTGGCAATGTCTTTTTGGCTCAGACTGCTGGGGTCCACAATATCCACAACTCTGTCACTCTTGGTGTACATGGCAGTGGTCTGTAGTGACTTCAAGGGCTGTTGGTTTCCTCAACTGTGCCTTCCTATCAAATGGCAAGGGACATAGGTAGGCACCAGGAATAAAGTACCAGTAGTGTGCACACACTTGGCTGCAGGATCCAGCTGCAGCTGCCCATGTAGTAGGCACACATATTCTTGTAGGGACCAAGGCAGGCATCAAGGTGTGGGGATAACTATAGGCTCACTGGCAGCACCAGGGAACCTCATTGTCAGTATACATTACTGTGGTTGCCAGGTGATCACCATGGGCACAAGGCACTGAAGGCCAGTGATGGAAGTGCAACTGGGGACATGTAGGTGCATAACTGGAAGTACTAGCTGCAGGTGAGTGTGGTTGTTCCAGCCAGGGACAGAGGACAAGACCTAATGTGGGCCCTACCAGCTGCAGTGACCCTGGCTGTCAGTGTGTTCTCCCATGCCTCTCCCATAACTGCACAGTCTCCCCCCACGACATATACACTGCAAAGGAAGCTGGTGATGGGTGTCAGGCCTGTGGGGAGAACATGCACATCTTAAGGGGCTAGTACTGAGGGCAAGTATGGTAGTGAAGGCTAGTACAGAGGTCTAAGTTGGTGTCTTGCACTCATGCAGACATGGGGCCTTAGATGGCATTTGATGCAGTTCCTGTTCTCCAGTGGGGCAAACACGGGGAACAGAGAAGTGCTCAGGCAGTTTGCCTCAGTGAACCCCAATACATGTGGAACAAAATCTGTGGTAAAATCCGCAGGGATGCACAGCAGCTGTGCTGGCCATTGGGTTCTTCTCAGGTGAAATTTGCTAGGAATGCCTGTGGAGTAGGTCACTGGAACCATAATCACTCCTACTGCATGGCTGCTATCAGTAGCCCTTGCTTTTCATCTTTGTTTTTAAATATCTCTCTACCTATATTTCAGTTTTGTTAGTCTTAGTGCGGTGAAATTGAGGCAGTACCTTCATGCAGTACCCCTGCAGGCTGGGGAAGCTAGTTGCTTTCCCTGTTCTTCCTTACCTGGTAAGGAGAACTCTTTGTAGCTGGAAGTTCCCTTTTGGCACTGAACAATGCTAGCCTGAGGGACTGGAGGACGTAGGCAAACTGAAACTGTCTTCCACTTCTAGTAAAGTTATTCTCAGGTTTTTTTGTTCTACTGTGTTTCTGAAGCTTTTTAAGTGGACACCAAAGCCCTCCCAGAAATGATTTTGTTTACAGATAACTGTATAAATGTTGATCATTGTGGGATGGAAGAGGCTGGGGTCTCTGATGTCATGGTTTGTTGACTTCATTTTCCTTCCTTCAGCTTTTAGTAGTTTGCACTTCAAACTATTAAATATTCTAATATTGCACTTCAATACTTAGAACTACATAATATGAATTAATTGTTCTACTAAGTTTATATGTCCTCCAGATATTGACTTGTTGACCTGGATCACAAACAGAATACTTTAATATTCATGCTAATGAGGTTAATCTTCAAAAAAAAGTTTTATTAGAAGAAAATATGCTTGCTATTTCACTGTTTTCACATCTCTAATGATTGCTTCAATATTATGTTCAACATTACTATTATTACTCCTGGAAAAAATATATATGTACCAGTAGAGCAATTACATGCTGATGTTCTTGATTGATATTCATATGGACCTTGAAAAATGTAGTACCTGTAATGTGCTTTTTAAAACTATGTTTCTGTTATTGTCTTGGCCATCTGTTTAAGAGGTAGTTTCAATGTCTTTTATTAATAATTTAACAGCCTCTAGAGGAATGAATTACATAATGTATTTGTCCTCAAGATATATTTCTCCCCTAAAGTGAATTTCATAGAATTAATTGGTAAACAGGCAGTTATGACTTTATTCCTTGTATTTGCAATGCAATGAATACATAGCATGTATAGCACATTTACTTTTAAGAGTAAAGCACTGTCATGTTAGAATCAAAAGTGTTCTGCTAGCATATTCCAAAAGTATAAACCAAAAATCATGATGCATTGTTAGACTTGACTGTTCTTCATATTTACATGCAGAAACCAAGTCTCAGAAGGTTGAAAAAAATTCCTTAAATTTTCTTATATTGAATACACTAAATACATTGTAAGAAAAGTTCTCATCTTATATATCTGTGAGATCTTCAAAATATTCAGAATACATATCACATATTTAAGTGAAAATTAAATTTGTTATCTACGAGGCATATGATCAGACAATCCTGAATTTTTAGTAGCTTATCTCTCTGCAGAAATGTTATAAGAAAATTAAAGACCTGGTAGTCTTACCCTTACCTTTATTTTTCTGATTCTCCTTGAGTCAAGACCAGGTCATTTTGTGTCTTTGATGTTATCCAGAAATGCATTTTTGGAGTTATCAATAACTTTTGATACCAGAAAAATACAGGAAAACAAGACTTAGAGGAACATTTTGATCTTGAAACTACATGGATACTATATTCTTTCTTCGATTCTCATAAACCTGATGGGATGCCAACTTTACCTCATAACATGAGGACAAACAATGAAAGGGAGTTCCTCTACATGCCTCAATTGCTAGGGTATTCTCATACTGTGAAGGTGAGTTCATTCCTTAGAGATTTGTTGATTTGTCAAATATTCCCTGCCTCTTTGCTCACACTATCTACAGTAAGTATTAGAAAATGACAGAGAAAATGCGGACTCAATGATATCAACAAAAAGATCCACTTGAGAAGTTTATGTTGATAAAATAGTTGAAGTAGTAGTGCAAAATAGATAAAGGGTGGATAAAACATAATTGGTAAAAAATTGAGTAGAAACGTTGGATAGTTAAGAGATAAAGAATTTATGGAATTTCTTTCATGTGATTAAAGGAATCTTGGGTCTATTTCTCATAACCTAGTCTTCCATTCTGAACTTTTGGAAACAATAACTTATATATACATTTTAAGATAAATGTACATTTGTCTGATTTGTGTTCAATTATAAACTTCACGAATGATAGAATTTTATTACAGGGATGTGTTGATTGAAACACTACAAATTTCCATTACTGAAAACAGACAAAACATTATTCATTCATATCGCCAAGATAACAGTAATGTATGTATTTAAAGTGCTGCATGTTATGCACAGCTTTAATATTTGAGGTGCCAATTCATGAAATATTGAAAAATCTGTATCATCTGGTGAATTTGCTAACTTTCTGCAGAACTACTTCTGGATCTTTCTTAAAGATTCATGTTCCTAGACATGAATACTGGCGTTGACAACTCAACATCAGGATGAACATATAGATCAAAGTCAAGACTACCTCAATTTAAGAAAGTAAAAATAGGAACTAATAACAATTATGCTAGGACAGTAGGCATAAATTGAAGCTGTCTCTGGCAAACTTGGGCTTAAATGGATTTTAAAACAAAGTGAATCTGGTGTCAGTATTCTTAATGTTTTAATTGATTTCTCCCTTTTGCTGAGCTTTCAATTCCAACGTACTGAAATGATAGAAATATAAACTCAGAACATTTCTATATCTTTCTAGAAAATTAATATAATCGATAGATTCTTTAACCTCAGATATTTTGTTGCCAACATGTTTTATAGCACATTTTAGAGTGTTTTTTAACCATCTTTTTCTAGGCATTGATTCACTTGATCTTTGCCTCCAAATCATGAGAGAGTTAAAGCATGTTTATTCTTTGCTGAAGAAAACAAATGGTTCAGAAAGGATATTGATGTTCTCAAGGTCTCATATCTGTCAAGTTATAGTATCAGAATTCAAACTGAAATCCCTGCTTCTATGTCCAATAAACTCTATATCATTCTACCTCAAATTATCTATTCATATCTCTTGTGTGACCTTTTTATACTCATTAACTCAATTTGCCAGTAAACAACCAATTGGATTAATATAGGGCATTACTGGAACTTGATTAATGTATTAGCATCTTAACTTTTACTCAATAACCTGCTAGTTTAGTAAAGCAGTCTATAAAGAGGCACAAAAATGAAATATATTTATAGAAAGTAGCTAGTAATTGTGGCTTTCAAAAATCCTTCCATGTATGTAGTTTCATCTTTGCCCCAATAAAACCTGTTTTCAAGACTCAATGCATCTATGAACAATGCAGTGTCTAAGGATTGTGAAATTCATTGAACAATATCTCCAAATAAGTGAATGTTAATGATATTTCCGTGAAAAGCACTTTGAGTATAAAGCACACTCTAAAGACAAAAGGCACTCATTTGAAGAATTATGTGTGATAATGTAAAACTTGAAAAACAGTTTCAAAAATAATTATCTAACAAACTAAAACTAATATTGCAAATAGCACTTGAACTTTAAAATAAGGAAAAAGGGTGAGCATAGCTATTAAGTTAAATTCATATGGTGAACTTCAGATGTAACATACCACAGAAGCCAGCTGCATTCATTGTTTTACAAATGGACTTTTAGTGCTCTTATACTGATAAATATACCAGAATGTAAGCAGTAATTTAACTCGGGATGAACATCTTTATTTGAATGGACTGTGAGTGGGACATTCATCCACAAACTGTAATATAATTTAGAGTAAGAATTTTCCATGGGGTCTACAGTAAATAATTACTAGTTGTTTTTGTTAAAGAGGTGGACACTTGTTCGGAAATCAAATCTGATATGTTGAAATATGAATTCTTATACACAACACAAATAAATGGACATTTTATTAATAAAAACTTACTTAAAAAGGAACCTCTAACATGCACTCATGTCAATTAATGAAAACAATGAAAATGCTTTAACTAAGCCAAATTTGAAAATGTGTTAATCAGTTTTAGCATCTATATATGTAATTGTTCATACTGCAGTGTCAAAAATATGTATGCACACAGTTGAAAGAGATCCTTTCCTTATCAATCTCCACTTATCTTATGCAGAACACCCAATTCCCTCTATAAAACAGTGAAAGAGGCTGAGTTTCTGTTGAATGATACTTAAAAGCCTCTGATTCCATAATATGCATTATAAAATGTTTCCTTGATACAAAAAACTTGTTTATAATTAACAGGGTGTAACTTTATTTATTTTTATGTTTATGTTTTAATTTTTATTAAAGTATTATTGATATACACTCTTATGAAGGTTTCACATGAAAAAACAATGTGGTGACTACTTTTACCCATATTATCAAGTCAACACCCATACCCAGTGCAGTCACTGTCCATCAGTGTAGGAAGATGCCACAGATTCACTGTTTGCTTTCTCTGTGCTAGACTGTTTCCCTGTGACCCCTCACACCACGTGTACTGAACATACTACCCGTCAATTCCCTTCTTGCTCCCTCCACACCTGCCTTCCCACACCCCACCCCTTTGGTAACCACTAGTCCCTTCTTGGAGTCTGTGAGTCTGCTTCTACTTTGTTACTTCTATTTTGCAGTGTTGTTATACTCCACAAATGAGGGAAATCATTTGCACTTGTTTTTCTCCACCTAGCTTATTTCACTGAACATAATATCCTCCGGCTCCATCCATGTTGTTGCAAATGGTAGGATTTTTTTCTTTCTTATGGCTGAATAATATTCCATTGTGTATATGTACCACTTCTTCTTTATCCATTCATCTACTGATGGACACTTAGGTTGCTTCCATATCTTGGATATTGTGAAAAGTGCTGCAATAAACGTAGGGGTGCATACGTCTTTTTCAATCTGAGAAGTTGTATTCTTTGAGTAAATTCAAAGCAGTACGATTCCTGGGTCAAATGGTATTTCTATTTTTAGTTTTTTGAGGAACCTCCATATTGCTTTCCACAATTGTTGAGCTAGCTTACATTCTCACCAGCAATGTAGGAGGGTTCCCCATTCTCCGCATCCTCACCAGCATTTGTTGTTCTTAGTATTTTCGATGGTGGCCATCCTTACTGGTGTGAGGTGATATCTTATTGTGATTTTAATTTGCATTTCCCTGATGATTAGTGATGTGGAGCATCTATTCATGTGTCTCTTGGCCATCTGAATTTCTTCTTTATAGAATTCTCTCTTCATATCCTCTGCCCATTTTTTAATTGGGTTATTTGCTTTTTGGGTGTTGAGGCGTGTAAGTTCTTTATATATTTTGTATGTTAACCCCTGTCGGATGTGTCATTTACAAATATATTCTCCTATACTGTAGGATGCCTTTTTGTTCTGTTGATGGTGTCCTTTGCCATACAGAAGTTTTTAGTTTGATGTAGTCCCTTGAGTTCATTTTTGCTTTTGTTTCCCTTGCTTGAGGAGATGCATTCAGAAAGAAGTTGCTTATGCTATTATTCAGGAGATTTTTGCCAATGTTGTCTTCTAAGAATTTTATGGTTTCATAACTTACATTCAAGTGTTGATCCATTCTGAGTTTAGTTTTGTGTATGGGGTTAAAAAATAATCCAGTTTTATTCTCTTGCATGTAGCTGTCCAGTTTTGCCAACACCAGTTGTTGAAGAGGCTTTAATTTCTCCATTGTATATCCATGGATCCTTTATCATATACTAATTGGCCATATATGGTTTGGTTAATATCTGTACTTTCTATTCTGTTCGACTGGTCTGTGGGTCTGTTCATGTGCCAGTACCAAATTGTCTTGATTACTGTGGCTTTGTAGTACAGTTTGCAGGTGGGAAGCGAGATGCCCCCTGCTTTATTCTTCCTTCTCAGGATTGCTTTGACTATTCGGGGTCTTTTGTGGTTCCATCTGAATTTTAGAAATGTTTGTTCCAGTTCGTTGAAGAATGCTGCTGTATTTTAATAGGGATTGCATTGAATCTGTAGATGGCTTTAGGCAGGATGGCCATTTTGACAATATTAATTCTTCCTATCCATGAGCATGGGATTTGTTTCCATTTATTGGTATTTTCTTTAATTTTCTCATGAGTGACTTGTAGTTTCCAGAGTATAGGTCTTTCCCTTCATTGGTTAGGTTTTTTCCCAGGTATTTTATTCTTTTTGATGCAACTGTGAATGGAATTGTTTTACTGATTTCTCTGTCTGCTAGTTCATTGTTAATGCATAGGAATTCCATAGATTCCTATGTATTAATTTTGTATCCCGCAACTTTGCTGAATTCCAATATTAGATCTAGTAGTTTTGGAGTGGATTCTTTCGGGTTTTTATGTACAATATCATGTCATCTGCAAACAGGGACAGTTTGACTTCTTCCTTGCCAATCTGGATGCCTTTTATTTCTTTGTGCTCTCTGATTGCCAAGGCTAGGACCTCCAGCACTATGTTGAATAGAAGTGGGGAGAGTGGGTATCCTTGTCTTGTTCCCAATCTTAAAGGAAAAGTTTTCAGCTTCTCGCTGTTAAGTATAATGTTGGCTGTGGGTTTGTAATCTATGGCTTTTATCATGTTGAGGTAGTTACCTTCTATACCCATTTTGTTGAGAGTTTTCATCATGAATGGATGTTGAATTTTGTCTAATGCTTTTTCAGCATCTATGGAGATGATGATGTGGTTTTTGTCCTTTTTTCTGTTGATATGGTGGATGATGTTGATGGATTTTTGAATGTTGTACCATCCTTGCATCCCTGGAATAAATTGTCCTTGGTCATGATGGATAACCTTTTTGATGTATTTCTGAATTTGGTTTGCTAATATTTTGTTCAGTATTTTTGCATCTATGTTCATCAGGGATATTGTTCTATAATTTTCTTTTTTTGTAGTGTCTTTGCCTGGTTTTGGTATTAGAGTGATGCTGGCCTAGTAGAATGAGTTTGTAAGTATTCCCTCTTCTTTTATTCTTTGGAAAACTTTAAGGAGGATGGGGATTAACTCTTAACTAAATGTTTGATAAAATTCAGCAGTAAAGCTCTCTGGTTCAGGACTTATGTTCTTAGGTATTTTTTTGTTTACCACTTCAATTTTGTTGCTTGTCATTGGTCTGTTCAGATTTTCTGTTTCTTTCTGGGTCAGCCTTGGAACATTGTATTTTTCTAGAACATTCTCCATTTTTTGGAGGTTATTCCTTTTGTTAGCATTGAATTTTTCATAGTATTCTCTAATAACTCTTTGCATTTATGTGGTGTCTGTAGTGATTTTTCCTTTCTCATTTCTGATTCTGTTTATGTGTGTAGACTCTTTTTTTCTTGATAAGTCTGGTTAGGGTTTTACATATTTTGTTTATTTTCTTGAAGAACAAGCTCCTGCTTTCATTGATTCTTTCTATTGTTTTATTCTTCTCAGTTTTATTTATGTCGGCTCTAATCTTTATTATGTCCCTCTTTCTACTGACTTTGGGCCTCATTTGTTCTTCTTTTTCTAGTTTCCTTAATTGTGAGTTCAGACGGTTCATGTGGGGTTGTTCTTCTTTCCTGAGATGGGCCTGTATTGCAGTATACTTTCTTCTTAGCATGACCTTTGCTGCATGCCATAGATTTTGTGGTGTTGAAGTATTGCTGTTATTTGTGTCCATATATTGCTTGATCTCTGTTTTTATTTGGTCATTGATCCATTGGTTATTTCGGAGCAGTTTGTGAAGCCTCCATGCGTTTGTGGGCTTTTTCATTTTCTTTGCATAATTTATCCTAGTTTCTTACCTTCGTTGTCTGAGAAACTGGTTGGTAATATTTCAATCTCTTTGAATATACTTAGGCTCTTCTGCGGCCTAGGATATGACCTATTCTTGAAAATGTTCCATTTGCAGTCAAGAAGAATATGTATTCTGCTGCTTTTGGGTGTAGAGTTCTGTGGATGTCTGTTAGGTCTATCTGTTCTATTGTGTTTAGTGCTTCTGTCACCTTAGTTACAGTTACTTTCTGCCTGATTGATCTTTCCTTAGTAGTGAGTGGAGTGTTGAAGACTCCTAGAATGAATGCATTGCGTTCTATTTCCCCTTTTAATTCTGTTAGTATTTGTTTCACATATATAGGTGATCCTGTGTTGGGTGCATAGATATTCATAATGGTTATGCCTTCTTGTTGGATTTACACCTTTATCATTATTCAATGTCCTTCTTTGTCTCTTGTGACTTTCTTTCTTTTGAAGTCTATTTTTTCTGATACAACTATTACAACTTCAATTGTTTTCTCCCTATTAGTTGCATGAAATATCTTTCTCCATCCTTCACTTTTAGTCTGTGTATGTCTTAAGGTTTAAAGTGAGTCTCTTGTAGGCAGCATATAGATGGGTCTTGTAATTTTATCCATTCAGTGACTCTATGACTTTTGATTAGTGCATTCAGACCATTTACATTTAAGGTGATTATTGATAGGTATGTACTTATTGCCATTGCAGGCTTTAGAATCATGGTTACCAAAGGTTCAAGGTTAACTTCCTTACCATCTAAGAGTCTACCTTAATTCACTTAATATGCTTTTACAAACACAGGCTAAAGGTTCTTTTTTTCTCCTACTTTCTCTTCCTCCTCCATTCTTTATATATTAGGTATCATACTCTGTACTCTGTATATTCCTTAATTCACTTTGGGGATAGTTAATTCAATTTTTCATTTGCTTAGTAATTAGCTGTTCTACTTTCTTTACTGTGGTTTTATTACCTCTGGTGACAGCAATTAAACCCTAGGAGCACTTCCATCTATAGCAGTCCCACCAAAATACACTGTAGAGATGGTTTGTGGGAGGTAATTTCTCTCAGCTTTTGCTTATCTGGAAATTGTTTAATCCCTCCTTCAAATAGAAATGATAACCTTTCCGGATAAACTATTCTTGGTTCGAGGCCCTTCTTCTTCAATGCATTGAATACATTCATGCCACTCCCTTCTTGCCTGTAATATTTCTGCTTAGAAGTCTGGTGAAAGCCTGATGAGCATTAATTTTTATGTGATCTTCTTTCTCTCTCTGACTGCTTTTAATAGTCTGTCCTTATCCTTGATCTTTGCCATTTTAATTACTATATGTCTTGGTGTTGTCTTCCTTGGGTCCCTTGTTTTGGGAGATTTGTGGTCCTCTATGGCCTGAGAGACTATCTCCTTCCCCAGATTCGGGAAGTTTTCACCAATTACCTCCTTAAAGGCACTTTCTATCCCTTTTTCTCTCTCTTCTTCTGGTACACCTATAATGCGAATATTGTTCCATTTGGATTGGTCACTCAGTTCTCTCTGTATTCTTTCATTATTAGAGAGTCTTTTTTCTCTCTGTGCATCAGCTTCTTTGTATTTTCTTCTCTAATTTCTATTTCATTTATCGTCTCCTCCACCATATCTAATCTGCTTTTAAAACTTTCCATTGTATGTTTCATTTCTGATACTGTGTTCCATAATGATTGGATCTACACTGGAATTCATCCCTGAGTTCTTGAATATTTTCCTGTACCTCCATGAGCATGTTAATGATTTTTATTTTGAAATCACTTTCAGGCAGATTCATGAGGTCGATTTCATTTGAAGTTTTCTCAGGGGTTGTATTCATAATTTTACTTTGGACCAGGTTCCACTGGTATTTCATATTTTTGTATGGCGCCCTCTAGTGCCAAGAAGCTCTGCTCTCTTTAGCTGCTCAGCCCATGAAGCAATGTCTGTGGTGGCAGGAGAGTGGTATTGGTGCCAGCGGTAGGAAAGAACTGTTTCCTATTTCCCGCATGCTATGCCTGTCTCCACTGCCAGAACCAGTGGGCCAAGCACACAGGTATAAGCCTCTGTGTATTGCATTTGTAGTTGCTGTAGATGGGGCTTCCCTCTGGCTGTTCTAATGCCAGGGTAGTGTTTGCTGCTTTGCGAGCCAAGTGTGGCTGGCCAGGAGAAAGGCTCAGTAGGCTGCGTATCATGGTGGGTGTCCTTGAAACCCTGTAGCCAGCCAGAGAGCTGGTACTCTTAAGTTCGTGAAAGTTCCCTACCTGCTGTACAGAGTGCACCTGGACAATTTTGTCTACCTGTCCTTTCTCCTGAGCAATAAGCTCTGTGCGATCCTTGACCCTTAACAGCCCTCTTGCTGTTAGGAAGTCTCTCAGACTGCCCACCTTTCTTTTTTACCAGAGCAGCCAGATATATATCCCTGCTTTCCACAAACGGCTAGAATCTCAGTATCTCCAGGAATTCTGCCTGTCTTAGCTTTCCAACCCCCTAATCACAAGAGTAGCATGAAAACACCATGAAATGTAGGTTTGTGCTCCCAGATCAGATCTCCGGAGTTAGGTATTCGACAGCATCAGGCCTCTACTGCCTTCTCACTCTGTTTCTCTTCCTCCTGCTGGTGAGCTAGGGTGGGGAAAGCGCTTGGGTTCCCCTGGGCCTCAGCTTTGGTATGTTACCCTGTTCTGTGAGGTTTATTCTTTTCTCTAGGTGTATGTAGTTTGTCCCAGTCCTCTTTCCTGTTGCTCTTTCAGGATTAATTGTATTAATTATATTTTTGTATTATATGCAGTTTTAGGAGGAAGCCTCTGTCTCACCTCTCATGCTGCCATCTTTAATCTCCTTGGGTATAATTTTAATTAGTATATAAATGGATTAAATATCAATACAAAAATAAAATTCCTGTGAAAACACAGCTAAATGCATTGATTGATTATATAATGTTGTTCCACAAACAAAATTCTATAATCAAAATAAATGCATCCCAGACACCTAAAAATTGTTGGTGAAAGTGTTATAGAAATCTCAAACGAATTTATGAGTATTGCTTCATTTTTATCCTTTAATTCTGGCTTCACTTTAAAGAAATTCAATTTTAAAATCATAGAATATAACTATGAGTATGACTAATACAGAAATAGAGGACTCAGAATTTATTTCTAGTATGCAGTATGCAAAAATATTATCCCTTAAAGAGTTGACAAAATAATAGTTTAAAGTTAAAACAATCTTTCTTCATGTATTTTTTAATATTGAGATATAATTCCCAAACTGTAAAATTCACCATGTTAAACAGTTCAGTTTAATGGATTTTAGTATATTCACAAAGTTGTATAATCATCTTTACCTGATTCTATATTTTCATCACACCTACTCCAAAAATACCATATATATTACATTATTCCCTTTTCTCCCCTCTACCAAAATTCTGGCAAACACTAATCTATTTTCATTGTCTATAGATTCATCTATTGAGACCATTTCATATAAGTGTAAAGTAAAATGATGTATCTTCCTTTTTGCAATTAAAAAATGTTTAAAACTTTATTCATGTTGTCCAGAAATCAGGACTTCACTCATTTTATGGCTGAATAATATTCCATTGTGTGGATATAGCACATTTGCTTATCTATTCATTAATTTACAAGCATTGGGATGGCCTTAACTCTTGGCTATTATTTGTAATGTTGTTATGATCATTCATGCACAGGATTCACTATGGACATATATTTTCAATTTTTCAGTGTATACACGCAGGCATTTGTGGGTCATATGGCAATCTTATGTTTAATTTTTTGAGGAATGTTGAAATTGTTCTCCAAAATGACTGTACTATTTTATATTCCCAAGAGCAAGGTATGAGGGTTCTGATTTCTCCACATTTTCAACACTTGCTTTTTTAGACTTCAAAAATTATTGTATATAGATTATACTATATATTATATTAAGAAATAATTGCATAATCCAAGTGACAGTTTTGTACCTAGGTTCTATGTGATTTTTGTAATTGAAATACATTTGTCATATGATATTATATTGGTTTCAGATGTACAACATCATGATTTGACAATTATGTACAATACTAAATGCATGCCATGATAAGCATAGTTATCATCTGCCATCAGGCACAGATAGTACAATACTTTCTATGCTTTACTTTTATCATCGTGATTAATTTATTTCATAATTGGAAGTTTGTACTTCCTTATCCCCTCACGTATTTTGCATAAAACTCTTCTAAGGGTTTTGAGCTTTAGGACTTATATCTAAGGTTTTCATCTTTTTGAGTTAATGAGTAATTGTTTCTGATAATTAGGGTTTCAAATTCTTCCTTTTGCATTGTAGATATAGTTGTCCAACAGCATTTGTTGAAAATACTTTTTTTTTCCATTGAATTATCTTTACACCTTTGTAGGAAATGAATTCATGAGAGTTATATAGGTTGATCTCTGGACTCCCAATTCTACTCTAGTGATCTATATTTCTATCCTTATGCTAGTACTAAACTCCTTTGAGTGATGCAACTTTGTAGAAAAATTTTAAATTAGGAAATGTGAGTACTCCAACTATCTTTTTCTTTTTAAAGATTGTTTAAAAACACAGATTGATTGGGGAAAAAGATTGTGGCATGAGAAGTGAGGCAGAAATCAACTCCCAAAACTACATATAATATGAAAATGGAGCAAGTATAACTATTCCTAAAAGAGTGACCAGAAATAAGATTGCACCAGCCAGTCTACATCTGGGAAAAGACAATGGAAAATTTACATCATGGAAAAGGGTAAAGTAACAAAGCAGTGACCCAGTGGGACCTGAGCACTCCACCATGCCCAGCTAAATGGCAGGAGGAAGAGAAGCAGAGGTGGAAGGGAATATAAACCCACGACTGCTGAATACCCAGCCCTAAAAATCTACTCCTGAAGCACAGACCCACATTGCACGATGCTCTGGAAATTAGAGGGGTAGAAAAACAAAGTCAGAGACTGAGATTCCAACTGCTTGTAGAGAACAAGTTCCCACAACCAGCTGCTGTAGGACAAAATAAAAGCAGGCACTTTGAAATACTTCCCAATGGTGAGATGGCTGCTAAAGGGGCAAGGATTGCCCAGAAATTGCTGCTCAGGAGAAGGAACAGGTGAACAAAATCGTCCCAGCACACTCAACCCAGCAGGTTAGGAACTTTCAGGACCTTCAGGTGATCCATCCCCTGGCTGGCAACACAGCACTGAGGGCAACCACGGTGATAAGCAGCCACACCTGCTCACAAATCTGCTGTCCCCGCCACTACACCAGGCCAGCCAGAGGGCAGCCCTGCCAATGGCAATACACAGACTTAATGCAGAGGCTGCTCCTTAGGCATGCAATAACTGGCCTTGACAGCAGAGGCAGGCACCATGGCCAGAAAACAGGAAAGAGCTCTGTCCTCCCAGAAGGCACCAGTACAGCTCGCCTCTGACCCCACCACTGCTCCAGGACAGTAGGAGGGCAGCCCCACCTTTGGCAGCTTAAAGGATTAACACAGAGGCTGCTCACTATGCATGGCTCACTGGCCCCCAAAACAGAGGCAGGCATTGCAGACAGGAAGCGGAAAAGAGCACTGTCAGCCCAGAAGGCACTAGCGCAGCTCATCTGCAACCCCACGATCATTCCAGGACAGCAGGAGGGCAGCCCTGTCTGCAGCTGTTTAGGGGATTAAAGCAGAGGCTGCTCACTATGCATGGCTCACTGGCCCTGACAGAAGAGGCAGGCACTGTGTCCAGGAAGCAGGAAAGAGCTCACTCTTTAGGTTAGGCACCAGCAAACTCGGCTGTGACCACTACCATTGCTCCAGGTTCTGTGAAGCTCTGAAGAGCAGAGCTTCTGGGCACTAGAGTGCACCGGCTACACAAACCTAATATTTCTCGTTATCCAAGAGGATTATGAAAAGGCACAAGAACCTTGTTCAATCCCAAATCACTCAAACACCAGAAAGAGGTTTCAGTGAAATGGAAATCACCAATATTCCTGTTAAAGAATTCAAAATCAAAGTCATAAGAATGCAAATGGAGCTAGAGAAAAATATTCAAGAGCTAAGGGATGAATTCAGGAGGGAGACAGAAACCTTGGAAAATACAGTAGCTGAAATAAAGCATACAATGTAGGGATTTAAAAGCAGGTTAGATGAGGTAGAAGAGATGGTAAATGGAATAGAAATTAGAGATAAGGAGTAAAAGAAGCTGAGGCAGAGAGAGAAAAATGATCTTTAGGAATGTAAGAATATTAAGAACTGTGTGAACAATCCAAATGGAACAATATTTGCATTATAGGGGTACCAGAAGAAGGAAAGAAATAGGGATAGGAAGTGTCTTTGAAGAAATAATTGCAGAAAACTTCCCGAATCTGGGGAAGGAAATAGAGTCTCAAGCCATGGAAGAGCACAGATCTCCCAACACAAAGGACCTAAGGAACACACCACCAAGACATATAATAATTAAAATGGCAAAGATCAAGGACAAGAACAGAGTATTAAAAGCAGGCATAGAGAGATAAATGATCAAGTACAAAGGAAAACCCATCAGGCTATCATCACAGTTCTCAGCAGAAACATTACAGACCAGAAGAGAGTGACATGATATATTGAGTGCAATGAAACAGAAGGGCCTTGAACCAAGAGTACTCTACCTAGGAAGATTTTCATTTAAATTTGAAGGAGGGATTAAACAATTTCCAGATAAGAAAAAGTTGAGGTAATTTACTTCTCATAAACCACCTCTACAGTGTATTTTAAAGGGACTTTTCTAGAAGGAAGTGCTCCTTAGGCTAAATAGCTGTTTCCAGAGAAAATACAACCACAGTAAAGGAAGCAGACCAATTAATTACTAAGGAAATGCAAAATTAAATAAGCTACCCACAAAGTCAGTCATGGGATACACAAAGAGTACAGAATATGACATCTAACATATGAAGAGTGGAAGAAGGAGAAAAAGACAGGAGAAAAATAAATCTTCAGATTGTTCTTATAATACTGTAATAAGCAAGTTAAGTTAGACTGTTTTACAGTAAAGAAGCTGTCATTGAGCCTTTCCTGACCACAAATCCAAAGCTTGCAAAGGCAGTAAGTT
The DNA here is from genome assembly GCA_032199065.1 of Smutsia gigantea. Lineage (NCBI taxonomy): Eukaryota > Metazoa > Chordata > Mammalia > Pholidota > Manidae > Smutsia > Smutsia gigantea. The sequence goes on from JAVSCE010017440.1 coordinate 19,441, forward strand.
CATATCTATTAAAAGTTACCCTAAATGTAAATTAACTGAATGCACCAATAAAAAGAAGTATAGTTATAGAATGGATAAATAAGCAAAACCCATCTATATGTTGCCTAAAAGAGACTCACTTCAAACCCAAAGACACACACAGACTAAAAGTGAAGGGATAGAAAAAGATATTTTCTGCAAACTACAGGGAGAGAAAAGCAAGAGATGCAATACTGGTATAAAATAAAATATACTTCAAAACAAAGAAAGTAACAAGAGAAAAATAAGGACATTATATAATGATAGAGAGGTCAGTCCAACAAGAGTATATAACCATTATAAATATCTATGAAATCAAAATAGGAGCACCCAAATATGTGCAACAAATACTAAAAGAATTAAAGTGGGAAATAGAATGCAATGCACTCATTTTAAGACACCTCAACACACTACTCACTCCAAAGATCACATCAACCAGACAGAAAATAGTAAGGAGACAGAGGCACTGAACAACATATTAGAACAGATGGACCTAACATACATCTACAGAACACTCCACCCAAAAGTAACAAGATTCACATTCTTCTCAAGTGTACATGGAAAATTTTAAAGAATAGATCACATACCAGGCCACAAAAAGAGCCTCAGCTCAGCAAATTCAAAAAAATTGAAATAGTACCAAACAACTTCTCAGATAATAAAAATATGAAAATAGAAATAAGTTGTACAAAGAAATAAAAAATGCCAACAAACACAGAAAAGCTAAACAACATGCTCTTAAATAATCAGTGGATAAATGACCAAATTAAAGCAGAGATCAAGCAATATATGGAGACAAATGAAAACAAAACTCAATGCCCCAACATCTGTGGGAAAGTATATAGCAATTCAGGCCTATTTAAACAAGGACGAAGAATCCCAAATGAACAGTCTAAATTCACAATTAATGAAACTTGGAAAAGAAAAACAAATGAGGCACAAAGTCAGTAGAAGGAGGGATATAATAAAGATCAGAGAATAAATAAATAAAACTGAAAAGAATAAAACAATACAAAGAATTAATGGAACTAAGAGCTGGTACTTTGAGAAAATAAACAAAATAGATAAACCAGTAGCCAGACTTATCAAGAAAAAACAAGAGTCTACACACAAACAGAATCAGAAATGAGAAAAGAAAAATCACTACAGAAACCACTGAAATACAAAGAATTATTATAGAATACTATGGAAAAATATATGCTAACAAACTAGATAACCAAGAATAAGTGAACAACTTTCAAGAAAAATACAACCTTCCAGGAGTGAGCCAGGAAGAAACGAGTAAGTTGAAGAGACCAATTACAAGTAATTAAATTGAATAGGTAATCAAAAAACAACCAAAAAACAAAACCCTCAGACCAGATGGTTTCCCCATTGAATTTTATTAGACATTTAGAGAAGACCTAATACCCATCCTCTTAAAGTTTTCCAAAACTTAGAAGAGGAGGGAATACTTCCAAAATTATTCTATGAAGCTAGAATCAATCTAATACCAAAACCAGGCAAAGACACCACCAAAAAGAAAATTGCAGCCCAATATACATGATGAACATAGATGCAAAAATACTCAACAAAATATTAGCAAATCAAATTTAAAAATGAATAAAAATTCATACAACATGATCAATTGTGATTTATTCCAGGGATACAAGGTTGGTTCAATATTTGAAAATCCATGAACATTATCCACTACATCAACAAAAAGAAGGACAAAAATTACATAATCATCTCCATAGACACTGAAAAAGCATTTGACAAAATTCAACATCAATTCATGATAAAAACTCTCAACAAAATGGGTATAGAGGGTAAGTACCTCAGAATAATTAAGGCTATATATGACAAGCCCTCAGCCAACATCATACTTAACAGTGAAAAGCTGAAAACTTTTTCTCTAAGATCAGGAACAAGACAAGGATGAACACTCTTCCCACTTTTATTCAACATAGTACTGGAGGTCCTAACCACGGCAATTAGACAACACAAAGAAATAAAAGGCATCGAGATTGGCAAGGAACAAATTAAACTGTCACTGTTTGCAGATGACATGATATTGTACTTAGAAAACCCTAAAGAATCCACTCCAAAACTACTAGATCTAATATCTGAATTCTGCAATGTGGCAGGATCCAAAATTAATGCACAGAAAGCTGTTGCATTCATATAAACTAACGATGAACTAGTAGATAGAGAAATCAGGAAAACAATTCCATTCACAATTGCATCAAAAAGAATAAAATACCTAGGAATAAACTTAACCAAGTAAGCGAAAGACCCATACCCTGAAAACTACAAGACACTCTTGAGAGAAATTAAGGAGGACACTAATAAATGAAAATTCATCCCATGCTCTTGGCTAGGAAGAATTAATATTATTAAAATGGCCATCCTGCCTAAAGCAATCTACATATTCAATGCAACCCCTATCAAAATACCAAGAGCATTCTTCAATGAACTAGAGAAAATAGTTCTGAAATTCATATGGAAACACAAAAGACCCCAAATAGACAAAACAATCCTTGGAAGAGTAAAATGGGGGGGGATTATGCTCCCCAACTTCAAGCTCTACTACAAAGCCACAGTAATCAAGACAATTTGGTACTGGCACAACAACAGAGCCATAGATCAATGGAATAGAAAAGAGTGTCCTAATATAAACCCCCACATATATGGCCAATTAATATATGATAAAGGAGCTATGGCCATACAATGGAGAAATGAAAGCCTCTTCAACATCTAGTGTTGGCAAAACTGGACAGCTACATGTAAGAGAATGAAACTGGATTACTGTCTAACTCCATACTCAAAAGTAAACTCAAAATGGTTCAAAGACCTGAATTTAAGTTATGAAACCACAAAACTCTTTGAAGAAAACATAGGTAAAACTCCTTTCAATATAAATATAAGCAACTTTTCATGAACATATCTTCTTGGCGAGGAAACAAAAGCAAAAATATACAAGTGAAAGACACCATCAGTGAAAGACACCATCAGTAGAACAAAAAAGCATCCTTCAGAATGGGAGAATATATTCATAAATGACATATCCGATAAGTGGTTATCATCCAAATATATAAAGGTCTCACATGCCTCAACAAACAAAAGGCAAATAACCAGATTGAAAATGGGCAGAGGATCTTAACAGACACTTCTTCAAAGAAGATATTCAGATGGCCAACAGGCACATGAGAAGATGCTCCACATCACTAATCATCAGAGAAATGCAAATTTAAACCACAATGAGATATCACCTCACACCAGTAAGGATGGCCAACATTCAAATGACAAGCAAAAACAAATGCTGGTGGGGATGTGGAAAAAGGAGAACCCTCCTACACTGCTGGTGGGAATGTAAATTAATTAAACCATTGTAGAAAGCAATATGGAGGTTCCTCCAAAAACTAAAAATAGAAATACCATTTGTTCCAGGAATTCCACTCTTAGGAATTTACCCAAAGAAAACAGGTTCACAGATTCAAAAAGACATACTCACCCCTATGTTTATTTCAGCACTATTTACAATAGCCAAGAAATGGAAGCAACCTAAGTGTCCATCTGTAGATGAATGGATAAAAAGGATGTGGCACATATACACAATGGAATATTACTCAGCCAATGGAAGAAAGCAAATCCTACCATTTGCAACTACATGGATGGGCTAGAGGGCATTATAATCAGTGAAATAATCCAGGCAGAGAAAGACAAGTACCAAATCATTTCACTCATTTGTGGAGTATAACAACAAAGCAAAACTGAAGTAACAAAACAGCAGCAGACTCACAGAACCAAAGAATGTACTAGCGGTTACCAATGGGAAAGGGTTTGGGGTGGGTGGTTGGGAAGGGAGCAATAAGGGGATTGAGGGGCATTATGATTAGCACACATAATGTAGGCGGAGCATGGGGAAGGCAGTATAGCACAGAGAACACAAGTAGTGACTCTAGAGCATATTTGCATGCTGATGGACTGTAATGGGGTATGTGGTGGGGACTTGATAATAGTGGGAATGTAGTAAACACAATGTTGCTCATGTGAAACCGGAGCATAAGATTGTATATCAATTTCACCTGAATAAAAAAAAAGCCTATATTGACTATTTTTTGTCCCCTACCAAATTAAGATCAGTTTTTTAATTTGTGCAAATAAGCCAGTTAGGATTTTGATTAGCGATTGCTTTGAATCTGTGGATCAATCTGCAGATTATTTCAATGTTAACAGTTTTAAGGCTTTGCGTGCATGAACATTTGATGTCTTTCCATTTATTTAGCTCTTCTTTAATTGTTTTCAATGATGCTTTACGGTTTTCAGTGTGCAAGTCTTATAACTCCCTGATTAAGTTTGCTCCCAGTTATTTTATTGTTTTGGATACTATAGTAAGTGGACTTGTTTTTCTCACATTCACTTTAGGATTGTTTATTGCTAATGAACAGAAATACAATTGATTTTTGTACTTGATCTTGTGTCCTGAAATTTTGCTAAACTTATTAGCTCTATCAGATTTGTGTGTGTGTACAAGTGTGCATGTGTCTGCAATTCTAAGGATTTGTTTTTGAGATTATACAGTTTATCTGCACATACACCATTAAACAAGATATTCCAATTTATAAATTTGTAAAAATTAGTATTTAAGAAAATAATAAGAGAAAAATGCACTAACACTCACAACCTTTGTTTTCTCTTTGTGGTTTCCTCTGCAAATATTGTTTCCTTCAATTTATCCTGTTTTCCTGTTAATTTGGTGATCAAATTATTTCACCCATCCCCTCCATGAAGTACCACACAATCTGTGTTGGAGAGAAAAAATGGTGATTCTATCTGTATTCCCCATGATATGTGCTAGCCCTCCAGGGCATATTTAACAGTCGTCTCTGGGGAACAAAATCCACCAAAAGAATATTTCCTAATGAAATAAAAACGAAGCATCACCAGCATGTCTCCTGGTACAGCTCCAAACACTTATGCCTGTACCCCTGGTCTGTGTAACCACACAAAGGAAAATCCCTTTGAAAACAAAACACTTATTCCCAATTATGCTGTTCAGATTTGCAGTCAGAAAGATTCTCTAGCTCAGGCTCCAACCCACCCCCTTTATGTTTGAGGCAGGAATAATATCTGATACCCAACTTGACCCATAGCATACGTTAAATGACCCAGTGTAAGAGGCTACAACATCCAAGGGGAAATACTGTTGTTTCCCTTTGGTAGGCAGAGGGAGTTTTCCATTGTTTTTTTCTTTTTCCTTCATTGAGTGAAATAGAAATCTATGAGTCCATAGGGAAGGAAAGAGGAGACAGACAGAGAGAGGGAGAGAAAGAGAGTGAAGACCTTTATAACTGAATAGCAAAGTGTAAATATAAAAGTAGCTAAAGTTACTATGATAGCAAATGTTTTATGAGAAACCAGAATTTATATAGTCATAAGGTATCTTTCCACAAATTTCTTACTGATTACAAAGGAAAAAAATATTGACTTGCCTGTATTCTTAAAAAGTGTTAAAGTAAAGAAGGACAAAGAAAAGCACAGCCAAATGCAATGCTTGATCTTAGATTGCATTCTGAATCAGAGGGGAAAAATCTCTTAAGAAATTACTGGAACAGTGATGAAATTTGAACAGACTGTGGATTAGATAGTACTGAAGTATTTAATTTCCAACTTACATTTAAGTGGTTCAGAAGTGAAATAATTTGTAGGTATATACAGATGGAAATAGAGATAGAGATTGAAATGGACATATATGAAAATAGAATGATAAACCAAATGGGGCACAACAAAAATGACTAATGAGAGTTTACCATCTTTGCAACTTCTCTGTATGTTTGAAATTACTCAATACTAAAATTTTTCAAAATTAAAAATACCAAACAATCTAATAGTTTAAAACTAATCTTTTCTTTTTCATAAGTGGCAGCTCATCCAAAATATGCTCTACAAGCAAAAATTCTGGAATAGTTTGGAAATAAAAAGCTCTATTCATGTAGAAAGAAAGAAGGTCTGAAGAATAAGACTACTTTAGAGCAAAATGCTCAATAGCCCTCCCTTTGGAGCTAAAATTTCATGATTAGGACACTGAAGAACATCAGCAAAATTATCAGCAAACACTCTAGGCTAGGCCATCAGGGCAAATGTTCAGTCAACTAATCAATTGATGGAACTTCTAATTTACTGGGATGTGAAGTTGAACATGCATTATTCAGTGAATTTTTTTCCCCAATATCATTTGAGAGGGATTTTTAAGGGAAGAGCTTTGCTTTACAAAATTCTCTTCCCCTCCCACTTCCATCCATATGAAAAGATATTCCAGGATAACCCCCAGGAGCAAAACAGCAGAACCAGAATGCAAACTTGCTGCAAATTGAAGGGACTTAATGTGTATGATATGGAATGCACATGTACTACAGAAGTCTGGAAAGGTAGAAATGCAAGGTGGTGGGGTTTGGTGATGAGGGATGTTTTTTTCTTTTAGGACTTCTTCATCCATTTCTCCAATCCCTCCCACCCCCAGCCTCTGGCAACCACCAATCTGTTCTTTGTATATATGAGCTTGATTTTGGTGGTGGTTTGTTTTTGTTTTTGTTTTAGACTCCATATATAAGAGAGATCATGCAGTATGTCTTTCTTCTGATTTACTACACTTAACATAATGCCCTCATGGTTCACACATGTTTTCACAAATGGCAACACAGATGAAGAATGTCATATACATATGATTTTTTTAATCCATTTCTTTATCCATTCATCCATCAAAGGACATTTAGATTGTTTCCAGATCTTAGCTGTTGTATATAATGCTGCAATGAACGTAGATGTGCATATATCTTTTTGTGTTATTGTTCTTATTTCTTTAGATAAATGCCCAGAAGTGTAATATTGCTGCATCACATGGTAGTTCTCTATCTTTAATTTTTTGAGAAACTTCCATACTGTTTTCCATAGTGGATGCACCAATTTACAATCTCATCAACAAAGCACAAGGGTCCCTTTTCTCCACATCCTCACCAACACTTGTTATCTTATGTCTTCTTGATGATAACAATTCTAATAGCTGTGAGATGTTAGTTCATTGTGATTTTGATTTGCATTTTCAAAAATTTTTCATGCTGTAGCATATATAGTACTTAATTCCTCAGGGCAGGTGGGACAGGTCTTGGGAGAACCACTGAGTATAGTTGGTATATACTCAGAAGTGTAATTGCTAAATCATAAAAAATTTCATTTTTTTAATTTTTAGAGGAATTACCAGTGGGGTCTTCACAGTTGGCTGCAAAATTTTATGTTCCTACCAGCTGGGCACAAGGCAAACAATTTCTCCACATCCTCCTCAACCCTTATTTTCTGTTTTTTTTTTTTCATAATCGACATCCTAATGGCTCTAAAGTGGTACAGTGTGGTTTTGATTTGCATTTCCTTAGTGATTAATGATACTAAAAACATTCTCATATATTTATTAGCCTTTCATATATCTTCTTTGAAAAATGGCTATCCATTTGCCCATTTTTAATTGGATTGCTTATTTTTTCTTATTGAGTTTTGCAGGTTTTTATATATTCTGGATATTAACCCCTGATCAGATACATGATTTGCAAATATTTTCTCCCATTCTGTGTCATATCTTTTCATTCTTTTGATATTGTCTTTTAATGAACAAAAGCTTTTAATACTGTCATTCAATTTATTTTTTTCCTTTGTAGCCTGTGCTACTGATTTTGTTTTCTGAAATACCTGTCTTCTACTTCCAGTAAGTATTCTTGGATCTCACTCCAGAAGTCCTGAATTAGAATCTGTGGTGTTGGAACATGGAAATATCTCTTTTTATTAAGCTCCTTGAGTGATTCTGATTCAATCTAATATTTTCTATCCAATATTTTAATATATTTTCCAAAGTCTTGTCTGGAAACTTATACTCAAGTGATGAATTACAATTAAGATATATTTCTCAATGTCATAATGTAACCTAATCACCTGGGAAGGGACATACTTATAACCAGTGACTATTAACATATACATAGGGCCTCTCAATCACAAGTCTTTTGTCATTTTTTTGTAATGAGTCACTGAATGTGGTCACTTCCATAATTCCTAAGAAAGATTTCTTCTCTTTGTGAAAAATGAAGAGTAGCAAACAGACTATTATGTTAGGTTCAAGGATGGACATGAGCAGCTGGGGTAGGGGACCAGGCTAAACTGGTCCAAATCTGATCCAAATTTAGGCTCAATCAAACCAAAACTAAGAACCACTGAAACCATACGTCATCATAATCTCATTAAAATAATATTGTGTTTTTTTTCACTGACCCATGGGCTTTTCTGTGTACATTTTGGGAAAAGACATGCACACCAAGGGGAATGGATGTATAACTACAGCTGTCAATCAAATAACCTCACCCTGTCAGTCAAAGAAGTGCCTCCTGGATAGGTCAATATAAATAGACCATCCAGTAAAAGTTCAGGGCCTTTGTTTACCTTGACTATGGCCCACTCCTCCCTTGGAGCGCATTCAAATAAAACTTTTCCTCTGCTTCACTATTGTGTCTCTGCCTTCCAATTCTTTGTTGAACCAGGATAAGAACCAAGGAGAACAAACTCAACCCATAACAATTATACATTGCTATGACATAACAATTTAGACATTGGCTAAATTTTAATACTCACAATTGGTTCAAATTAATTGACATTGCAGAATGTGTGACTCAATAAGAATGACATGTTACAACATTGAAAGACATGCTGAACATAAACTATTAAATTTAGATAAACTGAACATAAACTGTTAAATTCAAATAAACTGTCTGAGGACATTTCCTAACTTTTTTGATGGTAGTGTTGCTGGGCAGCTGCATCTGGGGAGGTCTCTCCATGCTAACAAGGTGAAGACTAGGAGAAACCTCAACATGGACAGGGGAAGGTTCTTGACTCTGGGCAAGAAAGAATTCTTGAACTGGTCAGATGAGTGTAGTAAAGAAGGAGTTCATTAAAGCAAGAACAGCAGGGAATGGCAGCTGCCCAGCAGGGAACAGATAAATGTGGAGGGAAAGAGGGAATGTTCTCGGCCTAGAGGAGAATCCCTTGCCAACTCCTGAAGCCAGGGTCATCTGGCATCCTGTGTCCACTTGGATCTGCACAGCATGGGGACTAGCCACTGTGACCCCAGGATTTTGGGGAGCCATGGAATTCAGGATGGAGTGACATTATCTTCTGAGAACTTCCCAAGGAAAGGAGATTTTCAGGCAGGCTACCAAGAGCAGATGGCACAGCTGCAGTTCTGTCCAAGTCACCCAGGTGACAGAAACATGCAGGTCCAAATCTGAGCTCTTAGCAGCTCCTTCCTACTTTCCAGGAGTAAAGTGGAGACAGAATGAAGATTTGGAAATAAAATGAAATAGCAAAGAGACAAACCACAATAATCTGAGCAGTGAGAAAGCTTTACTTGAAAGTATGCACTTAAGGAAAGGAAAGTGTGGGCATCCTCAGAGAGGAGGCACACTGAAAGTTTGGGGATTCTGTCTTTTAAAGATTTCAAGAATGGGGCAAAGGGAAGAGGGGAGGTTGGGTGTAGGCTTGACATGTGGTCTCAAGATGCTTGTCTCTGGTGAGAGACACCATGTCTCCTGTCTTTTATTATCAATCCTCCAGCTGATTCTGCTAAATAAACCCAACACAAGGGATTTATTTATCCTGTTCTTCTCCAAGATAATGGTTACCCTCAAGCAGTGGGGACATATCAGTTAAGACTGCTTGCCCTACCTTAAGGTAGGTTGCTGGGTTATTGTCTGATTACCAGAGAATATGTTAGGAATCTTAATTCTCAATGCTCTGCTTTTTAAAATGGAGTCTTAGCCTTAAGATGGGGTCCCTCCTGTTCTTACTATACTATTTATATCTCAGCATTATTCATCATAGGAAGGAAAAGTTCATCATGGTGATGCTTGTCCCATGTCCCACAGTAGTCACCTTCTCTTAGCAGCAAATTTTGTGATAGAATAGCAATATATAAGGGAAGAGAAAATCATAAATATAAATAGTGTTAAACCACTTTGAATCACTAAAGCTTACAAATCTGAAAGCTTAAAAGAAACAAGTCATCCATTCCAGTATCCTTTTATATGCATGACAATTATGCCATCTACATTCATTTTCACTGAGAACTCCCTTTTTAAACTATTTTTGTATTCTTCATGAAAAAAATACATAACTTTAATCCCTATCATTTCTCATTTACTCCCATAGTTCCCAATGTAATTTCCTATATATTATCAAGGTAAAATTCTACTCAACACAGACACTAATATGCCTAAAATGTTACTGAAAAAAATAGAAATAAGGAACTTGTTTTGAACGAAAATTAAAAAAGATATTGGAGAAAAAATGTTTTTCTGTAGTGTGCTCATAGTAGTAAGAAAATTAATTTAACTATTAAAAATTAAAAACAGCATTCAATTTTGACACATTGCACTAATATTGATTCACACATGAAACACATTTGTGTGTATTTATTTATTTATATAACTAAACAACAGAATGGTCATGTCAGTATGTCTGAGGAGTTGCTATTTGGCTCACCCCCTACCCCTACCACCTAAATATATGAAATTGATGTTGATATCTCAGTTGTCTTTAGACAAAGAAATTATATCTTATTGGCATGAATAACAGGCAGAAAAGGGAAAAATTCATTTTCTCCATTTGGGCCATTCAGAGGAAATATAACCTGGTGACAGAAATACCTGCCACTGGGTAAGCAACTGAGACCTATTGAATTAAGAGTAGTAGGTAGATATTTCAAAAGTGATGGATCCTGAAGGAAAAGTGCCCATTTACATACATTTACTAACAATATTTCAGTTTATCTCAATTGCTAATAGGTCTTCGGGAGGAAAGTCATCTGTAGAGACTCAAAAAGTGAAGTAATACAGTTTTAAAC